>CM064534.1:21326727-21426917 GCA_032716605.1 Paralithodes platypus | reverse complement strand
TCGAGGATTCACAAGCGCTTGGATGTCTTCAGTCTACCAGAGACCATTACCCATACCCCTTGCTCATGGGGAGATGGTAACCGCCGGCTATATCCCAGAAAAACTTTTTCAATCTGAGCGGGGGTTGAAACACTCGGACCTTCAAGATGGGATTCAGGCACGCTATCAAATCTGAGCCAGCCGGACGGCTACATTTTCGTAGTTAAACGAACATGTATTGAGTTTTGACTGTACCCGACGTATCATGGTCATGTGTCATGTGTAGTAATTTAATGGATCTTCTTTAACGGTATGCAAAGAACAAAAAAAAACGGAACTTACAAATTCATTTTTTTTTTAAAAGGAAATAGAAAAACTCGTAACACTGTAGTGGTTCTATCTTATATATTATATATTTATCCTTTGCCCTTCAATAATTATATTATCTATGTCTATATTAATAATTGAAATATATTTTTATATCTGCAATCCATAAACTTTGTAACCTTGCACCTATATCCCCAAATTAAAAAACTTATACTTTATGATGCAAGTCTAATACTGTCAATATTAGTGAATATGAATCAAGCTCGATAATTGAATTAATTGGCTTGAAAAATGGACGGCATATTAATTCCTGTCCACCCCCCGCGAGGAACAAGTAATCTGGCAATAGATTGATAGATTAACACCACTTATTTATCATTTGATGCCTCTTAACCCCTTGAGGATTATGACGCATTTTGACCAGCCTATTTCTGGCTAATCATTAGACGTTTTTATTACCGCTTAGGAAGGATTTGGTGTGAAATAAAAGGTAAAAGGGACTATTACACATAACCCTTCGACTTCCAGATGCACTTCATTATCAGAAACAAATCGTCTAAGGATTAGCTAGCAAAACAGATTAGAACTGCGTCTCATCGATTCCTCAGAGGGGTAATACACTTCAAATATGAGAAACATGAAAAGGTTTTAACGCCTGTGTCGCTTCGAATGTAAACAAAACCCTCCTGGACACAGGCTGATTTAGGACTCAAGAGGAACCATTGCAGTGCAACTCTCCTGGACCTGCATAGTAACCATAGACACTTGTGGTGAGAAATATCGTCAAATGATGCGGACGGGTGTCATGCCAAATCGAACTTCACTGTTCCGAAAAACGAGACGTTGGCTTGCCGCATGAGCCTGATTGAAGGAGGCCGTGGCTAAAGGTTACCTCATGGTTGGAAGTCCAAGGCGAACCCAATTATCAGAATCGGCATCATTCGTCATGAAGAAATCATCTGTAATAAAACCATAAAAAGCCATTTCAACTAGGTTCTGTTTAGATCTGGCCGGTGCATAAGTTGAGTCCTGTGTCCTCCGGTGATGATGGGCCCGGTGGTGTGGTCCTTGGGTCGTCTGGTGTAGCAGGTGAGGGCCGTCAGTAGAGTTGGTCCTCACGGGTAGTCTGGCAGGACCATCACGTTTGGAGAAGAGACAAGTGGGTGTGGCCGAGGGGTCCACCACCCACCACAAACATACACCAGGACACGCTGGGACAAAACTGTTGGGAAACAGTAGGTGATGGGGGCCAAAGTCGCAGGGGATAAACATGGCTATTCTCTTTCTTCACCTCAATGTTAGCCAACTCGGTAATTTAGTTTAGTAGCAGAAACTAAGGACTCGTCCGCCAGAGAAATCGTTGTGTAGCTCCGTGCACTGATGATGGTGACAATAAGAAACAGTTGAATCACAACTGCAGCCCATATACACACACCACAACACTATTCTTACTGCCAACATTAGTGTTCTTTTTTGTGATATAATTACCTGAGTAATATTGTAAAGTCATGGCAACATCAACGTCCACACGGCTACTATATAACCTGGTAGGATGGTGGTACAGCACACCATGACTTCAGAACAGCTACTCACATAACCATGGTAGGGATGGTGGTACAGCAACAATTACTTCAGGCACGGCTACTATGAAACAGGTAGGATGGTATTCCAGCAACAATTACTTCAGCACAGCTACTATATAACCACAACCACAAAACACTATTCTTACCGCCAACATTAGTGTACTGTTTTGTGATTATAATTTACCTAAGTAATATTGTAAAGGTCAGGCAATATCAACGTACACACATACTACTATTAAAACAGGTTTAGGGATGGTGGTACAGCAACAATGACTTCAGCACAGCTAACCGATCTACACCACCCAGGTAGCGAGGTTGGTACAGCAACAATTACTTCAGCACAGCTAGTTCGGTTTTGGTTTTTTAATTTTTTTGTTTTTTTTTTTTTTTTTTACTATAACCAGGTAGGATGTGGGGTACAGCAAACCAAATTACGTTAAGCACAGTTACCTATATACACCAGGTAGAATGGTGGTATTACAGGAACAATTACTTCAACTAAGCTACTATGATAACCAGGTAGGATGGCTCCCCTCCCTAGTGGTACAGCAACAATTACTTCAGCACAGCTACTTATATAACCAGGTTTAGGATGGTGGTACAGCAACAATTACTTCAACACAGCTACTATATAAAACCAGGTAGGATGGTGGTTGGTTACAGCAAAAATTTACTTCAGCACAGCTTACTATATAACCAGGCTACAGGCTGGTGGCTATACAGCAACAATTACTTCAACCACAGCTACTATATAACCAGGTAGGAGTGGTGGTACAGCAACAAGTACTTCTACCGCACCATGCTCACTAGATAAACCAGGTTAGGATGGGGGGTAGCGCAACCAATTACTTCCGCACAGCTACTATATATTGACACAGTTAGGATGGTTATACAGCAACAATTACTTTCAGCACAGCTACTATATAACTAGGTAGGATGGTGGTACAGCAACAATTACTCAAGCACAGCTACTAGTTATAACCAGGTACGTGGGTGGGTACAGCAAACAAATTACTTCAGCACAGCTACTATATACCCCCAGGTGGGATGGTGGTACAGCAACAATTACTTCCAGCACAGCTACTAATATAACAAGGTAGGAGGGTGGTTACAGAAAACACAATTTACTTTAAGCACAGCTACTATATAACCAGGGTAGGATGGTGGTACAGCAACAATGACTTTCAACACAGCCTAGATATAACCAGGTAGGATGGTGGTACCCAGGCAACAAGTACTTCAGCACAGCTACTATATAAATCATGTACGGATGGTGGTACCGCTACCCATTACTTCAGCAAAGCTACTATCTAACCAGGTAGGATGGTGGTACAGCTACAATTACTTCAGCCACCGCTACTATAATAACGTCGTTAGTGTGGTGGTCCACAGCAACAATTACGTCAATACAGCTTCCGAGCTATAATCCCAGGCAGTTGTGGTGGTATAGCCACACCAGTGTCTGAAGATAGCTGGTGGTACAGCGATAATGACTTCAAACACAGCTTCTGTATAACCAGGTCGTGTCGCAGTAATTGCTACATCAATGTTCAAACAGCTAGTGTCGAGGGAACACTGTAGTGGCCCAGCGTGGGTATAGGTTTCGTGGGTGTCATATATTAAATATCACTTGTACACACACTAGCGTGCATCAGAGTAAAATATCTGTGGTCATAAATATGTCCGTTGTTGACAGTCTGAACTATTGTCCCATCTCCGGCTTAGACCTTTGTTTTGTATTTAACCTGTTCACTAAGGAAAGTCCACTTGACAAATCAAGCACATAATTCCTTTCGCAGTGGCGGACATCTATTGGGAGGAACAAATCCAAGGTATTTTTACTAAATTTCGATCACCATTAAATTATAACCTAGCGCAGTAAGTACCAATAGAAATGACATGCCACGATATTCATTGAAATATTTAGGTTTGCCTCGTTCCTATAACAAATCGAGTTGATCAAATATGTACATTCAAGAGACATAATACAAGCCACAACCCATTTAAATCTGTGTCGAAAAGCAAAAGCGCTACAATCACAATGTTCTGTTTATTTTAACCTGAGGCTTCACAACTTGGTTTTATGGGGGAATGGGGGTATATATTTACGTCATTATATATTTTATCAGTTATTTAGTTTCCTCCCTAGACCTCCATCAAGCTTAAGGCAAATCACTCTCAAACACCATCCTTTAAGATAAGATTGCACATTGTTCGATAGAAATAATGTCCCGGCCGAAGGCCGGTTTATTTTGAAATACAGCTCGCTATCGCTCGCCAGGATGTTGTTTACCATCTAAAATGACAAGAAAAGTGTTATAATTGGACAACCAAAATGGGGGTTGAAAAGGCTTATGAGCACCAAAACTAAGCGGGCACGAATGTCATGAAATCTGCAAACTAATGGGGCTACACATGAGGAAGAAATGGGACCAGCAAAAAAAACCAATCTCCACTTAAAAGATTCAAAGATTCAAATGGTTGTGGATATATTATGGCTTGTGACTGTACCCTGTGGCCGTCATCTATGTTGTTGTCATTGTTTCTTGTTTGTGGTTCATGGAAGGAGCATAATGTTTTATCCGTCTAGGTCCTTTTCCGCTTCATGTATGCTATGGTTCTTTCGGATAATTATGTCAGAACACCTTATCCTTTAAAACGGCAAAGCTCTGAGTAGTTCAAAGGGCACAACCGTGCAAGGTTACTTGGTTCTATTCTGACAAACATCGTCATATTTACCATTATACAGTATATCATTATTAATTATCAAGACTTTTACTTTTAATATGAACATTTAAGGTCCATAAAATATGTGGGATTAGCATTTGGGGGTTGTAAATATTGCCTCGCCAATCGTATCATGAGGACGAGCGCATGGGCGGACAACCTCGAGGAGGTTCGACACTGAGGCTTGCAATCGAAGTCTCTGTGGTTGCAAGGCTCTCTAGCTTGCCTCGCCCGTGTTTACAGAGGACAGAGTGAGGGAAATTCGTCCGGAAAAATTGCCTGATAACGAGGGGAATAAGAGAAAAATTGCTGGTAATTGAGGAGGGGGGGGGGGGGGGGGTGGGGGGGGAGGGGGACACATCTAAGGAGCGGTAGCAAAATAATGGCGGGGGAGTAGGTAACCATCAAGGATTTAAATACAGATTTTTTGTTTTCGGTTTCCACGCATCACCATGCTACACCCTTCTCTGGTTGTACAAAACACAAAAAGATCATGGGGGGCCACACTTTAATATTAATGATAATTATTTTTTTTTTTCTGGCAAATATATAAGATATATCCCGTGGGAAACGTTGCAATTACTTTTCCTTACTCTTCCTTTCCATAATTTCACCAATCATGATAAATGTCATCAACTCTTCTTCCTATCCGAAAGCTGTTATGCCTGAAGATCACTCAAACGCTCCATTTATTTAATATTTCTTTCTCACAAGTCTTTCCTTCAGAATGCTTCCGAATATTTTCCGAATTACGCCGAGCGTCGTTGTCAACAAACCGACGATTCGAAAAGAGGCGGTAAACTCCCGATTTTCGACCACAAATGCGACTGCTTTCTTCTCGTCCCCCCCCCCCCCCCCCCCCCCCGAAAACCACATTAGAAACGTTATTAAAAATCATTTCTATTACCTAGTATCAAACCAGAAAAGGTTGTAGGTTGTTGATGGATATGCGTGGATAGCTAAATCAAAATCTCTAATAAGTACGTGGAGTGGTGGTACCTGTAAAATGCGTGCCCCAGTTAGTAAGATTCTTACCGGGAAATTATCTCACCTTAATCACATATTGCTTTTGCTTTGAGTGCCAATGGGGTGTTTTGAAAGTGTTTGTATGTGCTGGCCTCTATAGAGAACGCTCACATTTGCACTCACAAAAACCTCTTATAGTAGGAGCTCGTCATTTATGGGTGAAGGGACGCTTGTTTTTCAAGGGTGTGTGTATATGTAAGTGCTATGTGTTGTGGTGTGTTTGTCGTTTGTGTGTGTGTGACTTAGCAAGATTTTGGATTAGGTGTATGTAGGTAAGAAAAACACAAACTAATTGATAACAATATGTTAAGTCCGCCATTGAATACCATTTTTCTTTGAATTCACGCTTAAAGACAATGGGACATTTATAGCGATGGTAGCATTCAAGGAGACTTACTGCAGGACTTCTTCTTCTTCTTCTTCTTACCTCTGAACCGGAGTATAGTCTATCCTAGTGTTTAATAGGCCTATCCCCTTTGAAAGAAACTTAGCCTAGCCTAAAAACCTTACCTAACCATATCCTAGGACTTATAGGTGGGGGCTGCCGCCCCCACACCCCCGCTTTGACTTAGATTTTTGGGTGTTATTGTCCTGTGAAGTGGGGTATTTTTCCAATTTGTTGATAACCAAAATCGATCCATGTGGACTATATGGAGAAAAAATACGGAGAATCTATGGTGCCTATTTTCCATAATAAATGGATTATCATAACGTCGCACTAGGTTCCTTGAATATTATCATAGCGATAACTCAAGCAAATTTCATACTACATTTTCTCTATATTTTCAACCCTTATCTACCGATGACGTATTTTTTTACTATCTCATAAGGGCTACTATTAGACGATTGGAAGGCAGTTTTGAAAAGGACTCCCAGCAACTAAACAGGCTTAGAACTAGCTCACTTAGCAATATTTGCTACCGTAGATCCTTTTTAGACTGTACAAATAGTTTAAATATAGCTCCCGAATAAAAATTAAATAGACGTCGCTTGATAGAGAAGTGGTTAAACAATGTTTTTGGTTTGTAAGGTCCCTTGTTTTCTCATTAAAATCCCATGGCTAATATGTAGGTAATAGCAGGCAACAACTCTATGACTATTAAGGAAGCGATTACACAATACTCAAAGGTAAACCAACCGCTTAACCCCTTTCAAGAAAAATAATGCAATGGTTTTCTGTTTTATATCTATTTAGTAGACGATTTTATTCAAAATTAGGAAGGGATACGAAAGTCAGAGGGTGGATTGAACAGTCTGTAACCTTTATTCCCTTAAAAGCTCCCTGAAACTGTAGGAAATCGTTTCATAATGCGTTAATCCTCAAAGGGTTTAAGGTTAAATTGTGGGTCCGTTTTAAAGTTTTAGTAGTTTCTAACAAAAGTTATTGTTTTTTAAACTATTTTATATAATAAATCCCGGAAGTCAAACGACGCCGCAACATGCAAGATATGTTTACGTAGTGGTGTTGATATTTCCTTTCAGAACCGGGTGTTTATTATACTTCAGAACCGGGTGTTCATTTACTTTCAGACGGGGGCATTATACTTTCAGAACCGTGTGTTAATTATATATTTCATTTATTATTTACAAATTGTCGTATTCAAGGAAGGTCTACTACTGATCTGCGGTTCTCGTAATGACAGGCTCGCCAGGAAAAAATATCGACACCTAAATGAGCATGCAATAGTCGTAACCCCCTTCCGACCTCATATGAAGCAGATAGAGTCATATGACGGTTTTGCCAAAAAATATATGAAGCTAGTGCGTCATATGAACCTATCTTAATATCTCTCTAATAGTTTATGACGCTACTAGCGTCATTAGGTACAGTAAGTTAGATAAGTTAGATCAGAATCTGTCGAATGGTGGCAAGACCCAGTTCCTCCGACTTCTAACGGTCAGCCTCAGTGAGATTTTGACTCATTGTTTGGGGCGGAATACATCCCGTTCGTGGTCCGCCTCCTAGTCAGTAAGTTAACTCTTTCAGTCTGAGGGGTTCAACCCTTACATTAGCGGCGAGCCCATAAGTCGAGTTAATTAAAGTGGACTATTGTGGCGGCGCTCGACATAGGTCGAGTGGCAATTTCCAGCAGTATGTGGTCTGAGAGAGAGAGACAAAGTGGTGGCAGGGGACTAGACGAGAGTATGACTGCTCCAGACAAACGCGGCGAACTACTGACACACATCTCAGCTCCATCCTCCCTCTCTCAGGTCGCTACATACGCAATTATGTAATTGAAAGTACCGAATTACTGCTGTTTGCACTCGCGTTGCACGGTTATTGCAAGAAAACTATCCATCATACAAGGATCGTTATGGTGTCATTCGAAAGCTCTGTTATGCCCTTTCAGGGATAGGTACTTGGTTTTACAGTTCTGGGTCTTATTTAGGCATGAAAATGATCACTGTAAACAGCCCTAATTTTGGCTAAAAACACCCCGCTGGTGCGGTGTACCACATAAATCAACCGCATAGGCCAGTTTGAAGGGTGTTAATGTTGACAAAGAAATGGGGTTGTGAAAGATCTTAAAATCACGCTAAACTAATGAGCTGAATGACCTACAAAATGTAAAACTTGTACGGGGCTAAACACATAGGAAGAAGGGCCGGTCCAGAAAAAAGCAAAACCTCCCCTTAACCAACTTAGCCTAACCTAACCTAATACCCTATTGCACGTGTGATATGTAAATCTCTCGTAAAATAACGGGAGGCCATGTACGGAGCCCGGTGCTGGTGCGGTTGCCCGTGGTGCCGTTGTGGATCGTGCATGGGTGCCGACTTTGATTATTTGTAAACTAATATTTTGAATGGCCTTGATGAAAACCAATGCCTTGCATTTCAAGCCATTTTGTCAGTTTAGGTGATAGGGTTTTTATAGTTTTGGTTGGAGTATTATTTTATATTTATTTATTGGGTTGTTTTTTTAGTTTCCTTACTAGACCTCCATTTCAAGCGTAAAAGACACACCCCTCAAGAAGCTCCCGTCAAGATAAAATGTGTACAATTTTCGGAACGAAAAATGTCCCGGCCGAAGGCTGAGTCCTCCAAAAATTACAGGCTCGCTATTGCTCGCCCAGTGAAAATATCGGACAATTAAACAGCATGGAAGGTCCTAATATTGACTAAGAAATGGAGATGCAAGGGTCTTAGAATCGCCGAACTTAATAGTGCGAACGTCCTCAAATATCAACAAAAGTTTCAGAATAAAAACAAATGGGGCTAAACCGGAGGGAGAAGGAAAATGGTCATAAAAAAGCGACACACAATCTCGAACGAAAGATGAACCCTTGCTAACTGGAACACAATATCTACGAGCAACACCTTTTCTTGATATGGTTTTTTCCCCCCAGGTGCATTCTTCTAGCCATGAGGTAACGCTTTAATAAAAATAATAATAATTTACTCACAAACCTAAGTGTCTAACCCATGCATACCGGCGACGTTCGTTTTAAACTGCATTCCTAGCTAGTATAAGACTAAAATAGTCTAATATGAGCGAGGGCCTCCAGCAATAGTCTAATAATATAGGGCCTCCAGCAATAGTCTAACTTATCGACGAGGGCAAACAGTTAATGAAGAAAATCAGAAGGAAAAGCCAAACATTTAACAATAGTTATCTCTCAGCAATGAGTCTAAGTATTATCCAGGGCCTCCAGCAATAGGTCTAATAGTATAGGGCCTCCAGCAATAGTCTAATATAGTAGGGCCTCCAGCAATAGTCTAATATCACAGGGGCCTCCAGCATAAGTTCTAATATATAGGGCCTCCACGCAATAGTCTAATTATAAGGGGGTAGGGCCTCCAGCAATAGTCTATATATGATAGGGGCGGGCCCGAAGTCCAGCAATAGCCTAATTTATAGGGCCTCCTTGTGCAATTAACAGCTTGGAAATATCTCACCTTAACCCATTTTCGACGGCACAGATCGTCTTAGGCTGAACCAAAATCCTCTAAATATGCTAGACTAAAGTATGAAAAACGTCGCTGGTACCAGTAGATGATTACAAATAATGATAACCACAAAACCTCAGTGTCTCGTTTTAGGGGAGAATTTTTGACCTAAAAGTTTATTATTTTCTGGGAACCCTCTTTTCCGTCATGGTTAAGCCCCACGGTGATTATCGATTTTAAAAAGTTTGCTCAATTTGTTTGGTTGATGTTAAGACATTTCGCCCCATTGCTGTCAATTTAAAGACATGTTGTGCCATTTTTGATTGTCGACTTTTGCCCAGGTGATCTGATAGCGAGCTTGTATTTTAGGAGGAATCGGTCTTTGGCCTGGGGGGGTGGGGGGGGGGTGGGGGTGGGGGGGTGTGTTGGGGGGGGGGGGTGTGGGTGTCTTTATATTTAATCCTTGATAGAAGTCTTTGGAAATAAACTAAAAACACTCCCCTTGACTCCTTCTGTACCGACGACGTCTATTTTTTAATTATATTCTAGCTATATCGAGACGATTTTTGTGCAGCTTAAGAAGGATGTGTCGTAGTAAAGACTGCTAAGTGAGAATATTTGCGAGGCCTGTTAATGATTGGAGGCCCATATTAACTCTGATTAAAATCGTCTAATTCGTATTCCAGTAGAAAGTTAAACAACCAAAAAAAAAAACGGCGCCCGGTACAGACGGGGATAGCAGCAGCAGAGGTGAGCAAAATATTCCAACACAACAACTGTACATTGATGATACACGTACAATGCTCGCAGATATAAAGATGTCTGATACGGATATGGATGTGAGTGGCAAGGTTAAAACACCAAAGGGTTGTTCCATGGGACGAGACAATATGTTTACTCTCTCTGAAGGAGGGATTTAGCTGCGTATTTATTTGCTCGTTTATGTTCTGTTTTAACTATTTTTTTTTAGTTTCCTTCCGTAGACCTCCATCAAACTTGATACATACCACCTGGCCAAGACCCTCATTTGACGACTAAATTTGTACAGTTTTTCCGACTAGGAAAATGTCCCAGCCGAAGGCCGGTTACTCTTAAAATTACAGGCTCGCTATCTTGGCTAACCAGAACAATATCACACACTTAAATGACACGAAAACTCTTAACATTGACAAATATATGGGACGAAAGGTCTTATAATCGCCAAACTAATGGGGCGAACGTCTTAAAATCTGAAACCTAATGGGGCTAAACATGAGGAAGAAGGGGAACCATAAAAACGCCCCATCTCCCCTTAATGGAAGTGCTTGATTTGTGATGTGGACTTTCCTTAGAGAACTATATATTAGACTAATAGGTCGGTCAAAAGCTCATATATTTCAGTCTGTCAACAATGGCAATATTTATGGTGACACTATTTTTCAGTGTTGATATACAGTCCTCGTGAATGGCTGACGATAGTACAGTCGTCAGGATTAATTCGTTTCATTTTCCCTGTTAGTAGCACTGCTCGGTAGAGAGGTATACCCTCTACCCCCTTTCCTTGTTGGTTCCATACCCCCACCTAAACCAATGCCTTCTAAACCCTCCCATTTTCTCTCCGACCCCAGAACTACACTCACTACCCTCCCTGCTCTCGCTCTTACCCAGTTAGGAGCTACATCTGGCACCTCACCGTTTACATATTTTATTCTGACAACCTGATGAAGGAATTAAGTATTTCACACACATCTCTCGACCACCATCTCCTGTACATTGAATATATGAAATCAACGAAACCTAACCTGAAGCTGCTAATTACTAGCGTTACTAGTAGGGTTCACGTTCCTGTATAGTGATATGGATATACCAGATATGAGGGGTAGATAAACACTTATATAATTATATATAAGGTATAATGAGATTATTTGGTTATACACGAAAACTGTTATACAGAGTGGTATTGTAGTAGAATAATTATAGATCAGTTCAACATTATAACTCTGGTAGTTAGTCTGGGATATAATAAATGAGCGTTATATAGTTATTAAGTAATTATTCTTAACAGGTGTGAATTCAAATTATCTTGAAAGTTATCTCAAGAGAATAAGCTTGAATAAGCATGAAGCTTTCAATAGTATTATGTGGAGTAGATACTCTACGTCTTGCCATTACTCAGGGAGTATTAAACACAAGTTGCTATGTTTCAGTCCATATTGCTACATATCCATAGCGGACGCCCCCCTAACTTGGTTACAACACAAGATACCTGATAAAATAGAGTAACCTTAAGGCAAGGTTTTAAGGGTAATGAGACAATATGAATAAGTCCTTCCCTAATGTTTGGGTGACATAAATGTTGAGGCAAAGGGAACTTTAAAATAAGACCCACCCTAATGGATAGCTGAGTGCCCTAGGGTAGTTAGTAAATATAGGGAATATATATTGGCTATCAACCCTTCAGGATTATTTAGCCTGTTTAAATCAAGTAATATTTTCAAGCTGGAGCCTCTTTTAAAAAACTACAGTACCTTGCCCGAGGGTATTTCGTGTCCCGTTTTTACATTATGGTCAATTAGGAAAGCATATGGCCTAATGGTTGGGTAGATAGCTATGTCAAGAGTGTTGAATTTTCGTAATGCAGTCACATGGCCGACTCACGGGGCACATCCTCGGCAATAATTCATAGCATGTATTGGTAAAAAGCTGTTTACACTTAGTGAGTCCTGAACTGGTCTGGAAGCAGTGTGATATTTGTGGAGAAAATTATTAAGCAAATGTTTAGGTTCTTGTATACGGTGCTAATAAGTAGTTATATTAGTATTAATAATGTTACACAAAGAAATAATTCAAAATAATTGAATGGTTTATTGATGGGAGAGACTCGTGGTGGAATTGACACAGACGGTCCTCGTTGTCTCAAGCTTGTTACGTAGCCCAAGGTTAAGAGTATCTCTTAACCTTGACGTAGCCGAGCCTGAGCCATTACAACGATGAAAAGGAAATACAACTTCGCGTGGGTTAGTTTGGCAGTTTTATTAGAGTATGATAGTTCAACAGTATTAAACCATCAGTGAATCGGTATGAAGCTTTCAGGTTTCAATGGTAGGCCTAAATGTATCAGTAGGAATCACTCTAATCATATGATTGTAAGGTTTTCGTCGAACATTCTGCCCCCCCCCCCCCCCCCCTCTCTCTCTCTCTCTCTCTCTCTTGCTTTCAAATTTAGTAAAGCTCATACTTAACTCTACCTATGATACATTGCATTCCTTCATTAGTTTGTTCAGAATACATGCAATTGGTGAGGTCCAGAAGTAGCAGGGTGAGAGCGAGAGAAGGGAGGGTGGGTGTAGTTCTGGGGTCGGAGAGAAAATGGGAGGGTTTTGGTGGGGGTATGGAACCAACAAGGAAAGGAGGTAGAGGGGATACCCCTCCACCGTGCAGTGCTACTAACGCCTAGTCCAGGGGAAATGAAAATAATTAATCCTGACGACTGTACCATTGATGTCTGCTAAATGATACTACAAACATATATTCGGGCCGCACAATCTCTCTGTAAAATTTTTACCGATTTTGTTTATTTAACCTAATTAATAAGCCTTTTTTTGTACCGATGACTTCTTTTGTATTTTTTTTCAACTACATTTGGACGATTTTATGAAGCTCAGGAAAGGTAATATGGCAGTTGAAAGGATTCATTGAGTTAGTTTATAGCCTTTTTTATGTTTAACGTCCTTCCAAAGTTTTTTTTTCTCTCTTTTCTATATTCCAACTTACTCCATCTCGGGCATAGGCTGAGAGCCTGAACATTCACCGCTGTACAATCAACAGTGAAGCCCGTGAGGTCTCATGCCAGTCTAGGGGGTGAGACATGTGAAGCACGTAGATTACAACGAGCACATGCCATCTTTCCTTTGCATGAGGCACGATGCTCACTCATGGCCCGAAGCGACCCCATCTCTGAAGCCACCTCGCTCCCATGCTTCACTGTCTTATCCCCTACACATGGACCCTCACTCTTACACAGACAACGCCACCTGTTGAGTAAATAACTCACCAGTCATTGCACCCCTATAGCATATTTTGACACATGGGAATATTCATACAGTGCTATTTAATCAGGGAACAATTAGGGTATTTTATTTGGCGTTTCGGTGGGCTTTGTGGTAATGCACTGACACTAAGTATAGCACAAATTCCATCCAAATATTATCTTCCCATTGATACATCGGGATTTGAACCCGGGACCATTGGATTGCCAGTCCAGTGGCACGACCACTCCACCAAACTAAATGGTCTAATAGTTGGCAGACGTCACTGGTGCTGAATGGGTTAACCCCTTCAGCACCATGACGCATTTTTTCCTTAATTTCTGGCAAAAATGAGATGATTTTATGCATTTTAAGAAGGACCTGTGATAATAAGTGTGATTAATGAGATCGTATTTACCCATTTTAGTCGCATAGGTAGGTAGAAAAGAGAGAGAGAGAGAGAGAGAGAGATTAAAGGCAAGCAGGGGGGACAAAACCCATCTTCATAGAGGAGGTCCGTGCCAGAGGGGCCAACTCGCCACGAGTAGAGTTTTGAGTTATTGATGTTTAAAGTAGCGGAGGTAGTCACTCGTGTGTTGACTCTAACTCGGTTTGAGCGTGACTACTGAAGCACGTCTCGTACAGCGCCTGTGAATGGTCGGGCGGGCGGCCATTTAATTCCCCACGTCGTAGCCGCGCTCTCATTGGCTGAGCGCGTTGGTGAGTTGGCCCCTCTGTCTACCCAGATTCACACCCATAAACGGTCTGCCAAACGGCAAAAACAAGGGACGCTCAACCCTATGTGCAGTTGCTATAAGGACGAAAGTCGGATGTTTTTTTTTGCCAGATGATTCCCAAGAATTTCACGGAGCGGGAACCAGCTAGAGCGCTGTTTTTGAAAATGTGGCGAGTTGGCCCCTCTGGCACGGACCTCCTCAATTTTTTAATGTTATATATTACCATAAGAAAGGAAAGAGTCTCTCCAAAAATGCTCTTAATGAGCATTCATTCCAAGGCTTGTGCAGAGTCCACAAGAGTCTTATAACCCCTTCTGTACCGGCGACGTTTTCTTAATACTATTCCGGCTATATAGGGACGATTCTAGGGAGTTTAATCCTCAGAAGATAAAGTGGTAGTAAGAATGGTTAAGTGAGATAGTTCAAAGCCTGTCAATTGCCGTACCTCCTTTTTTAACTGAATACAATCGTCTAATATTTGCCAGCGTAAAGTTAAAAAGACGTCGCCGGTACATAATTGTTTAACTTTAAATATTCTTGGAGTCATGACATCAGAGTATGAGATTTTCTGAAACAATCTTTGAAACAATACAATATATACATATATACTGTAAATATAATATATATATATATATATATATATAATTATATATTGTAACATCCGTACCAACCGGATGTCATGTGACCAGACCAACCTGTTGAACGTGACTTTACAATTACTACCTCATGGCAAGACATTCTCTCTCTTTCTTCAACTCTTGCACGCGTGAGAGAGAGAAAAAGGGAGAGAGAGAGGGAGAGAGCGGCCCGGATACATTCTACATTCCTGACATTCCACGAGAGAGGGAGCAGGGGGATGAGAGGGATAGGGGGAGAGAGCATGGGAGCGGGGGCTGAGGTGGCGTGATGATCGCCCCCTTCCCCCCTCCCTACTTCACACCTCTTATTGGACCACCACACCTGCTTCTCGTCTGTAATTGGCCCACACAACCTGCCTGTGTCTGATTGGTGGCGGCAGCTGTGTCCTGACTTCTGATTGGATTAGCTTGGTCAGGGAAAGATATAATTATAAGCCTGAGATTTGATAATTCAAACTACACATTCTAAGCTAGGAGGTGGAAAGAGCGGCATGGAGAGAACAGGCTTGTATAGATAGGTTTCTATTTTATTTCAGTGCGTCCTGGAACCACTCGTGATCTCGTGATCTTTAATTAACCAGAGGTATGTCGAAAACGTAGCCTCATTATTGATTTAAAATTTTGTGATTGGAGATGTATATATATACGGTATATATTTTGAATTACTGTTTACTTTTGGTGATTAGAATTAATGTTTGATTTAGAGATAATTTGTGATTGAATATTGAATACTTTACCTGTTAATACTTAACTGACTTGATGTAAAGCTATTGTCATTCATAATTAATAATAATTAATAATAATTAATAATTAAGCTATTGTTATTAGTAATAGGCATTGTAAAAGTCCTACAGTATAAATTGTATTGTCTACTTGAGCCTACTAAGCTTTAATTTTGACTTTAGTGAAATCAGAACGTATGCAAAACGATCCTGAAATCTATATCTTTCATTGATTATTATTTGATTTATTGTAAAATACCTTATTTATGTTTCTAAATACAATTCCATTGTATATGTGACTGTAATATTTCCTTACCATCTTTTATTAAGTCAATGTCTTTCAGTAAAAGGAATAAATAAGATAAATAAGAATAAATAAGATAAAATATTAAAGAGAGAATAATAATAAAATAAGAGAATAACGAGATAAGAGAAGGAGTAAAACAATCTTTAAAGGATTAACAAACTTAAATTGAGTATATAAAAAGATCTTAATACTTTACTGAGTAATCAAAATTAATTGCTTTATTCTATAATTTTATAGTGACTTAAAAACCCTTGCTTACATACCAAGCTTTTTATATTCTAATTTGTATAGCCTACTTCATATTAAACATTCAATGTAACTTTAAATAGTTTCCTGATTAAAATATAATTGAATTGTATCAGAGTATAAAGGATAACTGTCCCAACAACTAAGGGAAAGCAAGTAACAACAGAACTAACTTTAATATTTTACGTTCTTTTGGCCTTTAGCTGTTTGCTACGCTTTCATATTAACTGTTCTATCTTTATTTATTTAACCACTTTTGAATCAAGATACGTAACAGATTAACTGGCGACTTCGCCAGGATACGTTTTATATAAGTTTCATTAAGTTCACATCACTGTAATCATGCCTGAAAATATTAACAAGGAAGATGTTAAAATTTTCTTAGAATCGACACCCGTTGCCAGTGACATCGATCTCTTGTCCAAGGCAGAGCTAACTGTACTAGCCTCGTATCTTGAGTTAACGGTCTCGGACATGACAAAACCTGAAATAGCACAGACCATAAAGTCCGAATTATTTGGGATTCACGGAGACGAGGGCGGTGAACAAATCGGAGACGAGGGCGGTGAGTAAAACGGAGCGGCTGGTGGAGGACTCGGTAATGGGATACAGATGCGGTTTGGAGAGCATTTGCCAAAGGGATTTACCCCTGAGCAATATTTGGATTTATCTAGATTAAATGCTGCCCAGGCAGAAACTCAGCAGGCACAACAAACTCAGCTGCAGGCACAACAAACTCAGCTAGATCATGAATATCGCATGGCCCAATTAACTGCTCAAACCGAGTCCAAAAACAATGTGCTTGCTCCCCCTCCGGGATTAACCATGACGAGTGTAATTCCCCCATTCACAGAGGACAATGTTCAGGACTTTTTTATGTTGTTCGAGGAGGTTGCTACAGGTATGGGGTGGACAAGAGATCGGTGGCCATTTATGTTGCAAACGGTGTTGACAGGACAAGGTCAGGAAATTTACATTTCATTAGAGTCTGAGGTTCGGCAAGACTATGACCGTCTCAAAGCAGCCATTCTCAAAACTTATCAACTACTGCCTGAAGCATATAGACAGACTTTCAGAAAGACTCACAATTTTTTTTAGGAAACTCATACGGTGTTTGCCAGGACCATGAACAAAGCTTTAAATAACTGGCTAACTAGTAATAATGTCACTGATTTTAAGGGTCTGAAAGAGTTAATCTTGCTTGAGAACTTCCTATGGAAGATAGATTCATCTGTAGCCTATCATTTGAGAGGGAAAAAGGTAGAAACTCTTGCCGAAGCTGCAGACATGGCTTATACGTATGTGCTAAACAAAAAAATTCGTGGGAAAAAGCCCTATGATAACAAGTTCCCCAATCACAAATCTGATAAATCTAATCACTCGCAAAAGCCTGTAACGTCTCTCCATGCAAGCCAAACTAAAATTCTCCCCCAACTAAGAATGTGACTCCTGGTAATGGTAACAGAGGTGGGACCCAAACCAATAATAATAATGCTTACAAGGGGAATGTATCCCCGAAAGTGTGTACCTATTGTGGCAAGAGAGGCCACTTAGCTTATCAATGTTGGGCAAAGGAGAGAGCCGAGAGATCGGGGCTGACAGTAGCTGCAGTAACTGCCTCTCCAAATAACCAAAACCACCCAAATGTGCCTTTGATGCAGGACTCCCGACTGCAGGAGTACCTAGCTAACGTACAGTAAATCAGACAGGAAATGGTGTAGTAGCGTGTGTGGTGCAACCCGCAAGGGTTAAGCCTGTCTTAGTATCCCCATCAGTACAGGATAGCTACCGTCCCTTTATTTCATCTGGATGTGTGAAATTAAATGGTTGTGTAGGCTACATGAGGTAAAGATCTTGAAAGATACTGGTTCTACTAGCACCCTCATGGTGAATCCTTATTCTGAATGCCCAACTGGCGAACCAGTAATAATGAGAGGTGCTGGAGGTCAATTTTCTGCTTACTTGGTGAATGGTGAGATTGAGTGTGATTTGCTGAAGGGCGACGCCTGTATAGCTTTGTGTAGGCCTCAGGACATCCCTGTGCCTGGGGTAACACACCTTTTGGGGAATGGTGTGGCTGGTGAGAGGGTCCGACCAGACCCCGTTTTGTCACTTTCCCCTGTTGACGAGCCACTGACCGGCGAGCTCGAGAAGGAGATGCCAAAGGTTTTCCCAGTGCGTGCTGTCACTCGATCTATGGCTCAAGTAGCGGTTCCCTCACTGTGAAAGTAGATAAAAGGGATGAAACAGTAGCGAATGATGCTATAACTGTGCCTGATGTGGAGACTAGTAGATCTGTCTGACACCTTTATGGCTAACCTTGAGCCAAATGGTCATGAAACCCCTCCTAATTGTCCTAGTGGCCTGGTAGAGTTGCAGCGAAATGACTGAGTGTAAGGAGTTAGCTGCTAGTGCCGTAAGTGAAGAGGAGAGTGAGAAGGAGAAGGGTGAATATTTTTATATGAAGAAAGGAGTTTTGTGGCGTAGGTGGATACCGCCACATAGACCTATTGATGACGGGGCATGGGACGTACATCAGGTAGTCGTTCCTAAACCTTGTTGTAGAGATATACTAGAAATGGCCCATAGTATACCCTTAGCAGGGCACCTAGGTGTGAGGAAAACCTTAGATCGCATTAGAGCCCACTTTCACTGGCCAGGAATGCGTGCAGATGTAGTTGAGTTCTGTGGATTGTGTCACACCTGCCAGATGACAGGAAAACCTAATCAAAAGATGCCTGTACATCCTCTGGTGCCCTTACCAGTGTTCGAGAACCCTTTCACTCGGGTGGTAGTGGATATCGTTGGCCCATTGCCAAAGACATCCCAGCGACATATATATTTGTTAACTATAATGGACATGGCAACTCGATAATCAGAGGCTATACCATTAAGAAATACTTCAGCCCAAACAGTCATTAACCCTTAACTGGCGGCGCCCGGCTATTGTCGAGTGAAATAAATGTGGCCTATGTGGTGGGGCCCGGCTATTGTCGAGTGCAATTTTGAGCACGTAATGTGCTCTGAGAGAGAGAGCAGCGGTGGGAGGAGCGTAGGTTACCTCATGACTGCTCGCCACGGTGGCCGTGGAGCTACTGAGATGTACTTCTTTGTACTCCACCCTCTCTCACTCGTTTCACACGCAATAATGTAAGGAAATTACCTATTTTACCGATTTTGCCCTTCGGTTGCACGATCGTTGCAAGACAACCAGTGATCGTAGAAGGATGGTTCTGGTGTCATTGGAAAGCTGAATTAATGCCCTTTCAGGGATACATACTTGTATTACGCTCTGGCTCTTGTTTATGCATGAAAACGAGCACGGAAACAAGCTCGTTTACGGTATAAACCCCCGCTGGGCGGCACAGTCAAATATACTCCACTACCCGCTCTTTGAGTGTTAAGGAACTGCTCAAATTCTTCACCAGAATGGGTTTCACCCATGAGGTGCAGAGTGATCAAGGTACTAATTTCACTTCCAATATATTATTTTCAGCAGTCCCTGAAGGAATTGGGTATCGACTCATGTGAAGTCCAGCTCCTACCACCCAGAGAGTCAAGGGGTCCTCGAACGATACCATCAAACTCTAAAATATATGTTGAGAAAATATTGTGAGGAAACTGGAGGTGATTGGGATAAGGGGGTACCTTTTCTGTTGTTTGCCACCCGTGAGGTTCCAACTGAATCTCTGGGGTTCTCACCCAATGAACTAGTTTGCGGTCACCAGGTACGTGGCCCTTCAATTGCAGCTATTGCAGGACAGCCTAGTTGGTCAGGAAGGGAACCAAAATCTCCTCTAGTATGTGTCAGAGTTCAAAACCCGGCTGAGATCCTTGTGGGAGTGTCCAGCACAAAATCTAAGAGTGGCTAAAGACACCATGAAAGTATGGTACGATAAAAGAGCCCGTGTGAGGGAGTTTCAGCCCGGTGATGAGGTCTTGGTGCTCATTCCCCTTTTTGGACAACATTTATCAGCAAAATTTAGAGGACCATATAAAGTAGTAAATAGGGTGAGTGTTACTGACTACTTAGTGGCTAACCCAGACAGGAGGAAGCCTAAGCAAGTATTTCACATAAATATGTTAAAACCCTATCATAGGTCCCCTGACTCCTCTCCTCCAGATTCTCCTTCTGTGGCAGTAATAAGGACCTGTGGATATCCTGGTGCGGGTGAATTTGTAGTCCTTACCCACAGATCCCGCAGCAGACTGTCCCAGACCCTGAAGGTATCGATTTTGACTTGTCTTGTGGTCTATCCAACTTTAAATGTAATTCAGTATCATGGGGAGAATTACCAACTAAATTATGTTATCTTCCCTCCGAGAAAGCTAACAAACTAATCCATATTTTATCACAGTCTCCCAGTATGTTCCGTGATACTCCAGGGCTCACCTCATTGGTCGTGCATGACATAGATGTCGGGGATGCAGCACCCATCAAATTATCCTCCTACTGTGTTTCACCACAGTGCAGGAGTATTCTGCAAGTTGAATTAGATTTCATGTTGTCCAATGCCGTAATTACTAGAGCCTTAAGCCAGTGGAGTAGTCCGGTCACACTTGTGCCTAAGCCAGACGGGAGTCATAAATTTTGTATGGACTACAGACAAGTCAATGCCGTAACAAAAAATGATGCTTATCCACTGCCACGGATTGATGATTGTATTGATCAGATTGGCACAGCCAGTTATATAAGTAAAATTGATCTTATGAAAGGATATAGGCAGGTACCTTTTACTCCCCGAGCAAGGGAGATCTCATGTTTTGTGGTAAATAATCAAGCCTTCTGCTGTGAAGTAATGCCTTATGGTCTGAAAAACACTCAAGCTACCTTTCAGCGCCTAATGAATCAGATGACTGAAGGGGTACCTGGATGTGTAGTGTACATGGATGATATTTTCCTCTTTTTTGATACATGGGAAGAACATCTACAACAAATCAGATTGCTTATTGCTAACCACGCTGAAGCCAATCTAGTAGTGAACTTAAAGAAATGCACCTTCAGTAAGAGTACTGTCCAATATCTTGGATATACAGTAGGACAGGGTCAGGTTGCACCACCTCAAGCTGAAGTAGAGTCAATTTTAAATTTTCCAACGCCTACCAATAAGAAAGAAATCCAAAGATACTTAGGAATGCCTGGATACTACAGAAGGTTTATTTTAAACTTCTCAAGGTTAACAGCACCTTTAATAGATCTTCTCCGAAAGGATGTGAAGTTTAAGTGGTCCTTCGATTGTGAGGAAGCTTTCAGTGCTACCAAATACATTCTTTCTAACTATCCTGTTCTCCGAGCCCCTGATTTCACCAGATCTTTCTCCCTAGCTGTTGATGCAAGTAATACCGGGGTCGGAGCCGTGTTACTCCAGGAGGATGACTGTAATGTATTACATCCTGTTTGCTATATTAGTAAAAAGTAGAATTCTGCTCAACGTAATTACTCTGTAATAGAAAAGGAGCTGTTAGCCTTGATTTTGTCACTCCCATACTTTAGTGTTTATGTTCAATCTTCCCCTGGTTACATTACTGTATATACTGACCATCACCCATTAAAGTTTTTGCACAAGTTCCAAAACAAAAATCAAAGACTGACCCAGTGGAGCATGTTGCTGCAGGAGTATGCCTTAGATGTCAAACATATTAAGGGTGTCCAGAATGTGTTAGCAGATTTGTTGTCAAGAATCTGAAAATTTTTCATGTACTTTCCTCCTCTTGAACTCTTTTCTAGCGGGGGAGGTGTAACATCCGTACCGACCGGATGTCATGTGACCAAACCAACCTGTTGAACGTGACTTTACAATTACAACCTCATGGCAAGATATTCTCTCTCTCTTTCTTCAACACCTGCACGCGTGAGAGAGAGAGGGAGAGAGCGGCCCGGCTACATTCTACATTCTACATTCCATGAGAGAGGGAGCAGGAGGACGAGAGGGATAGGGGGAGAGAGCATGGGAGCGGGGGCTGAGGTGGCGTGATGACCGCCCCCTTTCCCCCCCTACTTCACACCTCTTATTGGACCACCACACCTGCTTCTCGTCTGTAATTGGCCCACTCAACCTGCCTGTGTCTGATTGGTGGCGGCAGCTGTGTCCAGACTTCTGATTGGATTAGCTTGGTCAGGGAAAGATATACAAGCCTGAGATTTAATAATTCACACTAGACACATTCTAAGCTGGGAGGTGGAAAGAGCGGCATGGAGAGAACAGGCTTGTATAGATAGGTTTCTATTTTATTTCAGTGCGTCCTGGAACCACTCGTGATCTCGTGATCATTAATTAACCAGAGGTATGTCGAAAACGTAGCCTCATTATTGATTTAAGATTTTGTGATTGGAGATATATATATATATATATATATATATATATATATATATATATATATATATATATATATTTTGAATTACTGTTTACTTTTGGTGATTAGAATTAATGTTTGATTTAGAGATAATTTGTGATTGAATATTGAATACTTTACCTGTTAATACTTAACTGACTTGATGTAAAGCTATTGTCATTCATAATTAATATTTAAGCATTGTAGAAGTTATACTTACCTGAATTTATTCATAGCTATTGTTATTAGTAATAGGCATTGTAAAAGTCCGATAAATTGTTTTGTCTACTTAAGCCTACTAAGCTTTAATTTTTACTTTAGTGAAATCAGAACGTATGCAAAACAATCCTGACATCTATAATATCTTTCGTTGATTATTATTTTGATTAATTGTAAAATACCTTATTTATGTTTCTAAATACAATTCCATTTTATATGTGACTTTGTAATATTTCCTTACCATCCTTTATTAAGTCAATGTCATTCAGTAAAAGGAATAAATAAGATAAAATATTAAAGAGAGAATAATAATAAAATAAGATAATAACGAGATAAGAGAAGGAGTAAAACAATCTTTAAAGGATTAACAAACTTAAATTGATTATATAAAAAGATCTTAATACTTTACTGATTAATCAAGATTAATTGTTTTATTCTATAATTATATAGTGACTTAAAAACCCTTGCTTACATACCAAGCTTTTTATATTCTAATTTGTATAGCCTACTTCATATTAAACATTCAATGTAACTTTAAATAGTTTCCTGAATAAATATAATTGAAGTGTATCAGAGTATAAAGGATAACTGTCCCAACAACTAAGGGAAAGCAAGTAACAACATAACTAACTTAAATATTTTACGTTCTTTTGGCCTTCAGCTGTTTCCTACACTTTCATATTAACTGTTCTATCTTTATATATTTAGTTAACCACTTTTGAATCAAGATACGTAACAATATAAATATATATATATATATATATATATATATATATATATATGTATGTATATATATATATGTATACATAAGGGGTATATGGGCAGTAGGCTTTCCCTATGGCATTTTTCGTTGAATGTGATACCAAGTTGTTCATTGCAGAGCTTATTGGCTATGCTTTCTCTTCTTATCATGGCTTGCTTTTTTCACACAATTTTTCGGGGCTCCCATATAGCGATGGTTAATCAGGTGGTTCACTAGCTTCGTTGTTGTCATGCCAATATAGGAGGATGAGAGGGCTGCACAGTTCCCTCTTATACAGGAATACCTATAAATCACATGAGACCTTTGAAAAGTGTTTTCATCTTGACAAGTAGACAAAACTGCAACCTATGTCATCATGGATACTGCTGAATACCACCAAACGCTAGACTCCATCCTCCAGGACGAACAAAATTCACAAAACTGGACCTGGATCCAATTGCCCAATAAACAATTTTAAGTTGTCACAACGTCCTCTAAAATTCCTCTGGAAACCTCACGACGTTGTAAAAAATACGTAATATTCACGTAAAAACGTGAACAGCTGCTTACGTTATTACGATCCAGGTTCTCAAAGACACAGGGCTCTTCAACATTGGACTAGATAATGGCAAAAAGCAACAACGGTAACACTAGATCCAACCCCTGCCTTAAACACTGGAAAACAAAACACCATTACCGCCCTGAGTCGTGCCTGGACAACGAGGTATCCTATGACTCGGTAACTGGTGCACACACACTAGGCTGACGCTCAATGAAACAGCCTATTCTCAAACAGTAAAAGATTACTCGATTATGTTACACAAAGAAAAGATAGTTAACGTGATTAATTAACGTTACGGTAGATACTCAAATAACTGGCACTCCTGTATTAAAGAAAGTGCAATGCTAGTCCTGCAACATCAACTGGAAACTTCTGAAATAAGTCTGATGCTGGGAAGATGTTCGTAAAGAATCTTGAACAATTATAATGCAGAATACGGGTCACAATAAATGCTAGAATATATAGTAATAATAGGCAGGCGAATAATAAAGACTGCGCAAAGGTAGTAATGCTTGACAACTAAAGAAATGCTTCGTGACACAACGCAACAGCCTACTCGGGTTGTGCAACTCAACAACAACCTCGGCTCAAAAGTGCAGTGAATAATAATGCTGCATACATATAATAATGGGGCTTATCTCTAACCAGTGTCTGCTCAGTTAATAAAGTCTAGCTGGGGTATCAAGGCAGGGCAACACTGGGCGAGCATGCGGCTCGTAGCCTAACGTTGTCCAAGGGTGGTATAATGAAGATTACGTTATATGACGGGGATGCTCTCTTGATAAATCTAGGTCTCTAGTACCTAGCTCTATCCTGGCGATCCCTCAGAAGTCAACACAAAGAGGCAGCACTATGTTGTGAGGGATAGGCTATGGCCCTCTCACACCACAGCGCTGTGCTCGCAAAGTAAACCAACCCGAAGACAACTTAGGCTCCCACAGTACCTGTCGATGTCGTGCAGAGCTTAGCTAACACTGCACACATCGGAGACAACGACACAGTAACCTTACCCCTAGTCTAGCTTTAGATAACCAAGAAGAATCACTCAACACCTTGCAAGGGAGACATATACCGGTCTACAACCTTCCCGAGAGAGGACACATACGGAAAAGTCTGTCTCTCTAAACCTCAATAAAGCATAATACCTCCTTAACCTAATACATGGAAATATCTGAGAGCTTCGCGTACAATACGACTGGTCGACGGTGAAGAGTCTATGCTGAAACCAGAATGGATGTTGAGTTTAATAAAGATTAGAGAATGAGAAAGGAGAAGTCGAGAGAGAGAGATAGTATGCAAAGTAGTGAGTATGGGGGACAGAATTGCAAAGGATGTAGGCGATACGTGTGTCAGGCAAGCTCTGAGCTGGTAAAAAATACGAGGCAGCGACGGGAAGGGACTAGTTGACCACCCGGCCGCCAACGCCGTCAGCGCCCAAGCGAGCCGTGTCATAGCTCACCACGCTGCTGGGTGTACTCCTTCACACTCTCTCGCTCGCCTCCCACACAAGAAACATTTATATTATAGCGAATATAAAATATAAGGCGCGGCCACAGACCAAAACAAAGACCACTTCTAGACTGTCTGTGGCAACACAACACTAATGAAATAAAGCAGATCATTCTAGGACAACTGTAGCCTATCCCCCATCCTGGCGAGCGCTAGCGAGCTGCAATGCCCCACGCAACCATTCTGCTAACGCCGGGAGGCGTCACACCCCCCCCAAGATATGGGACACTCAACCATGAGCCCATATCTGAACAGGTAGAATGTCGCTAAAATCTGCCACTCCTAACCACTCTGCCACTCATGGAATGCAAGCTCAGTCTCCTCAAAAAAAAATACAACATTTTTATATAAAAAAAATCTTATCACCTTTCCCAAATATAATACATTAATTCATAACATTGTGCTCCCAGAGCGAGCTTTAAGAAGCACAGCCTACTGAGGGAAAATCATCTGCACTCAGTACTCAGCTACAATATTATCTTAAAATTAATTATTAAAAAGAAAGAGTTTTTATTTAATTTTTCATATTTTATTTTAATGTTGTTTTTGGTGGCTACTATAGATGTAGCCTAATTTTCTTCTAATCAAAGCCAACAACTCCTGCCCTGCGACCCTACGCTGATGCTACACACGCGAACCAACAAGTACCAGCGCAAAAATACACCGCGAGCCAAGACAGGAGGCTATACCAACATACTGTGGTAGCCTACCCCGGATCCTCCACCCACGACAGACACTGACTGAACAGCGAGGGTTCTCTTGCAAACAAAGCCAAAACATTATCAGTGCCCTTAGCATGCCACACATCCAACTTGTGTTCCGGCAGCACAACAACACCTGACACTGATAAACTGCCCTGTTCATCGCAAGACTGGCACTCCTCTTCGCTCTTTCCGGCAATGGGGCCTGCCAATAACCCTTCACTAGTTCTACCTTCGTGATGAGCGAGGCAGCCCCGAAGCGGTCTATGCTGTCATTAACTCTGGGTAATGGATAGGCGTCTGTCAGGGATAATGCTTCCACACTCTTGCAATCAACATACACACGGACTCTGCCACCAAACTCAGGTTGCAAAGCCACTGGCAACGACCACTCACGATATCCCTCATCCCTCAGACCCCCTCTCCACACGCCGTCCAGCTCCGCCTTCACGACAGGCTGTCGAGCAGGATTCACACGGTAGGGAAGCAACTCGAGCCTTGCACTGTCTCCAGCCTCCATGTCGGATTCTACCCCGTACATCAGGCCTGGAGAAGCAACAAACATGCGGACGGACTGCCACAGCCTAGTAAACAACTCCTCTTGTCGCTCTGGAACAAGAGGTTGAAACTTATCTCACAGAACAATATGCCTAGTGCCCTCTCACATATCCTTCACCATGTGGAGAGGACCCCTCACTTGATGCCAGAAAACAAGCTCATTCGGACTGAAACCGAGACTCTCTCCAGGTACTTCTCTTGCCGCGAACAAAACATACGGCAGACCAAGGTCCCAATCGTTTCCATTCTCTGCGCAGTAACATCGAAGCATGCTTTTCAGCGTGGCGTGCCACCTCTCCAACACCCTTTGACTCTCCGGGTGATACGCAGAAGAGACGACAGTGCTGATGCCATGCTGAATCATAGTTTGTTTGAACAGATTAGATGTAAAACTAGAACCTTGGTCCGATTGCACCTCTCGCGGGTAACCATACCGCGAGCAATACAAGAGCAGGTTCCGGACAACAGTTTTCGCCGTGCCATTTCTCATTGGATATGCATCAGGATAACGAGTGGCCACATCCATGATAGTTAATAGAAATTTATTACCGGCACTAGTTGGGGTTAGGGGTCCGACCATATCAATGATGACATTACTGAAGGGCGGTCCACTGACAGGAATGGGGTGCAACGGGGCTCTCGGAATTGTTTGGTTAGGTTTTCCAACCCTCTGGCACATATGACACATTGCTATCCAGGTTACCACCTGCCCCTTCAACCCCGGCCACCAAACCAATTTTTCTAAAGCCGCCACCGTTTTTCTCACCCCTAGATGTCCTGCCAGTGGTATGTTATTCGCCAACCACAGTAGACTATCCCTGCACTCCCGTGGCACCACCAACTGGTCCACTACTCCGGACCCCTCTTGCCAACTACGTTTAGGGTCTTGAAAACGCCTATAGAGGATGCCTTCTAAATAAAAAAAATCTTCTGGCTGTGCATCGCCGTCCTCGTCGAGCTCTACAGCTCCATTAGCACACGTTTGGAGCTCAGGGTCCTCTAGTTGCAACTAACGTATATCTGAGGGTGCCAAGCGATCTAACTGCTCCCGGAGCAATGCATGACCTTCCCCGATACTGGGCTGCTCCCTCTGTCTCTCCCAATGTACATAACGTTGCTGTCGTGGAGACTCGTCATGCCCAGCCTCGTCACTCTCGATGAAAGGCCCAGGGGCTACTCCAGAATTAAGTAATGGTGCTAATACTGAATCACCCAGGAGAGCCGCCGAGTCAAAACTCTTAAAACCAACTCCAGCTTTAGCCTCCTCCTGTTGATCGTTCCTCCGCTGGTCTGAAGACGGAGGACTAGGCTGTGACACTTTAGCTGCCCGAGCTCGGGTGACAACACACGCCATGGGTTGTGTTTGGCACCGCTCGACCCACTCTTGCTCTTCCCTACTCACGTCGGCCGGCCTCTCGGCAACGACTAAGGGTAGAACCTCAGAAGCGGGCATTGCAAAGTCGTTGCCGAGAAGAAGGTCGACGCCCTCCACTGGCAGTTTCTCCACAATCCCGATATCCAATTCACGTGCCACACCATCCACCTCCAACTCCAACCGCACCAGCGGGTATGACCGAGTTGCATTAATACCCTGCACCACTACCACCCGAGCCGCGTTTATAGGGTAGCCAGTCAAGTTTTTCATCAGAGTCTGGGAAGCACCTGTATCACGCAAGACCTCTACTCCATACTTGCGCCCCGCCCACATCACGCAAGCCCGCCCTCTATGGTCGCAAAAAACATCCTGAGCAGGGTTCGAGCCTCTCAGGTGCTTCTGCATTGGCTGTGCCTCAGCCTCTGACGAACTGCCCCGGGCAAACTCAGACGACTTCGGAGACACACCAATGTTGCAGGCCAAAGACACAGCTGCTGTAGGTGGTTTGTTAGGACAGACTCTTGCAAAGTGCCCCTTTTTATGACAATGATAACACTCCAACTCCCCTTTGGGCTTCCCTTGGTACTGGGAAGGGCCCGGCCCCTTCTTAAACGGGACGGTGCTAGTCTTGTGGTCAGTCTTGGTATCATGGCTCTTGTACTTGTTTGCATAACGTATATCACTAACTCGGGGGGGTGGGGCGTCACGCCCCTTGTTACCTGCCTCACTACGCTGGGCAGACCCGCACCTACGAATTAGTGATAGCCGGAGGTCAGCCATCTCAGCTGCCTCCTGTAGAGTTTTTGGTTGCTTTTTTTTCAGGTTTAACGTCAGGTCGCCGCCCGTGCATTTGAAAAACTCCTCTAAAAGCACCAACTGTTTAATGTCGTCAAACGTAGTAGCTTTCTCCGACCTCAGCCAATTCCCAAAAGCATCGGACAGCTCCCGGGCATGTTCCAAAAAGGTGCTCTCCCGACCCTTGGTAACACCCCGGAACTTCAACCTGTACGTCTCTGGTTGTAGTTCGTATGCTCTCAGGACAGCCTCCTTGAGTTCCTCATAGATAATACACAACTCTATAGGCAATGCATCATAAGCCTTGAGTCCCTTGCCCACAAGTCTAGAGGAAACAAGGGCTGCCCACTTCTCCCCAGGCCACTGGTGTTCCTGGCACTTCTTCTCAAAACTCATGAAAAATTCGGTGACACCCGACTCATCAAATACAGGGACTAGCTTCAACAGGTGCGACAAAGACTGATCATGCCCACAATTCCCACCACCGAGACGTTGCCCTGTCGTTTCCACCCGAGTCTTCTCAAGATCGATATCTGCACGGTACCTGGTAGACTCAGCCTCCGACTGGGCTTTTATTCTCACGAGTTCGAGATCAGTCTGTTGTTTAGCCTTTATCTTAGCGAGTTCGAGACGTTCCTCACGCTCAGCCTGCATCTTAGCCATCTCAAGCTGGAAGAGCATTTCTGTAGTGAAACCTTGAGGAGGAGGTGCAACTATTGGAGGCCCACCCAGCGATCCTAAACCACGCTGCCAGCGGCTATCGGCCTGCGGGAACGTACTAAACTCCGGCATCCTAGAGGTCCCGATGGGAGTAGAGTGGAGGGGGTCTCGAGCAGAAGTCCCTGAGCACCCTCTCCACCCTGGCCCTCACTTGCCGCCCCCAGTACGCAAGCCCTCAATTCGTTCTTCTTGATGCCATGAGCCACCTTAAGCCCCATGAGGGAAGCCAAACACTGTAGACCATACTTGCTAATTCCCTCTAGTCGATCAGCTGTTATAGGCACCTCCAAAAACTTCTTTGCGGCCTCCTCACTAGTTACTAACCCCCCTGGCATCTGCCCATCAGAGCCTGCGTCATTCCCTGAACACTCAGTATGATCTGATTCGTCTCCCATGGTGTCCACCAAAAATTCTCACGTTTATAAAAAAAAAAGAAGCACCCAAGCTCCTATGTAGCACTATTCACTTGCCAAAAATGTCTGAAGACTCTCAAGTGCTATACTACTTTGCCCAAAAAAATCCAATGTGCCCACTATATTCCTCAATAAAACAAATGACCACAACAATCCTGCAATTATCTCTTAGTTCACAAGATCCTGAGCTAGGTCGCCATTTGTTACGATCCAGGTTCTCAAAGACACAGGGCTCTTCAACATTGGACTAGATAATGGCAAAAAGCAACAACGGTAACACTAGACCCAACCCCTGCCTTAAACACTGGAAAACAAAACACCATTACCGCCTGGACAACGAGGTATCCTATGACTCGGTAACTGGTGCACACACATTAGGCTGACGCTCAATGAAACAGCCTATTCTCAAACAGTAAAAGATTACTCGATTATGTTACACAAAGAAAAGATAGTTAATGTGATTAATTAACGTTACGGTAGATACTCAAATAACTGGCACTCCTGTATTAAAGAAAGTGCAATGCTAGTCCTGCAACATCAACTGGAAACTTCTGAAATAAGTCTGATGCTGGGAAGATGTTCGTAAAGAATCTTGAACAATTATAATGCAGAATACGGGTCACAATAAATGCTAGGATATATAGTAATAATAGGCAGGCGAATAATAAAGACTGCGCAAAGGTAGTAATGCTTGACAACTAAAGAAATGCTTCGTGACACAACGCAACAGCCTACTCGGGTTGTGCAACTCAACAACAACCTCGGCTCAAAAGTGCAGTGAATAATAATGCTGCATACACATAATAATGGGGCTTATCTCTAACCAGTGTCTGCTCAGTTAATAAAGTCTAGCTGGGGTATCAAGGCAGGGCAACACTGGGCGAGCATGCGGCTCGTAGCCTAACGTTGTCCAAGGGTGGTATAATGAAGATTACGTTATATGACGGGGATGCTCTCTTGATAAATCTAGGTCTCTAGTACCTAGCTCTATCCTGGCGATCCCTCAGAAGTCAACACAAAGAGGCAGCACTATGTTGCGAGGGATAGGCTATGGCTCTCTCACACCACAGCGCTGTGCTCGCAAAGTAAACCAACCCGAAGACAACTTAGGCTCCCACAGTACCTGTCGATGTCGTGCAGAGCTTAGCTAACACTGCACACATCGGAGACAACGACACAGTAACCTTACCCAAAGTCTAGCTTTAGATAACCAAGAAGAATCACTCAACACCTTGCAAGGGAGACATATACCGGTCTACAACCTTCCCGAGAGAGGACACATACGGAAAAGTCCGTCTCTCTAAACCTCAATAAAGCATAATACCTCCTTAACCTAATACATGGAAATATCTGAGAGCTTCGCGTACAATACGATTGGTCGACGGTGAACGTCTATGCTGAAACCAGAAGGGATGTTGAGTTTAATAAAGATTAGAGAATGAGAAAGGAGAAGTCGAGAGAGAGAGATAGTATGCAAAGTAGCGAGTATGGGGGACAGAATTGCAAAGGATGTAGGCGATACGCGTGTCAGGCAAGCTCTGAGCTGGTAAAAAGCACGAGGTAGCGACGGGAAGGGACTAGTTGACCACCCGGCTGCAAACGCCGTCAGCGCCCAAGCGAGCCGTGTCATAGCTCACCACACTGCTGGGTGCACTCCTTCACACTCTCTCGCTCGCCTCCCACACAAGCAACATTTATATTATAGCGAATATAAAATATAAGGCACGGCCATAGACCAAAACAAAGACCACTTCTAGACTGTCTGTGGCAACACGACACTAATGAAATAAAGCAGATCATTCTAGGACAACTGTAGCTAATCCCCCCATCCTGGCGAGCGCTAGCGAGCTGCAATGCCCCACGCAACCATTCTGCTAACGCCGGGAGGCGTCACAACGTAATTGGCACGTATAATTAGTTGACTAATTAGTTGTAATATTACGTCAATAGCTTGTAGAAGAGAAGTCATATTATAGCTTAAAATTACATTTTTATTAAGTTTCAAATACGTCAAGCCATAAGGTCTTTTACACGTTAATAAGACTGTAGAAAGACATCATTATGGCGTTGTAAAAATTACGTGATATATACGTAAAATTACGTGAACAGCTACTTACGTCATTGGCATGTATAATTAGTTGTAATATTACGTCAATAGCTCGTACGAGATACGTCAAATTATAGCTTAAAATTACGTGTTTATTACGTTTTAACACCTTACGAGCGGCCTATGCGGTTTATTTATGTGTACCGCCCAGCGGGGTGTTTTTAGCCAAAATAGGGCTGTTTACGTGATCATTTTCATGCCTAAATAAGACCCAGAACGTAAAACAAGTACCTATCCCTGAAAGGGCATAAACAGAGCTTTCGAATGACACCATAACGATCCTTGTATGATGGATAGTTTTCTTGCAATAACCGTGCAACGCGAGTGCAAAAAGCAGGTAATTCGGTACTTTCAGTACATAATTGAGTATGTAGCGAGTGAGAGAGGGAGGAGGGAGCTGAGATTTGTGTCAGTAGGTTCGCCGCGGTGGTCTGGAGCAGTCATACGCTCGCTAGTCTCCTGCCACCACTTGTCTCTCTCTCTCAGCCACATTACGTGCTGAAATTGCCACTCGAGTTATGTCGAGCGCCGCCACATAGTCCAGCTTTATTTAACTCGACTTAAGTGGTGGGCCGCTTTTTAAGGGTTAAATATGTCAAGCCATAAGGTCTATTACACGTTAATAAGACTGCAGAAAGACGTAATTTGCAAGTCATTATATCGTTATAAAATGTATGTGATATATACGTAAAAACGTGAACAGCTGCGTACGTCATTGGCATGTATAATTAGTTGTAATATATGTAATTATATGTATCAGTGTTTCGGGGAGGGGGAGGGTTACGCTCCTTATTGCCTGCATCACTTCTCTGTGCAGAACCTCACCCACGAATCAAAGATAACCGAAGGTCAGCCATCTCAGCTGCTTCCTGAAGAGTTTTCGGGTTCTTTTCTATAAGATTCAACGTCAGATCGCCGCCCGTACACTTAAAAAATTGTTCTAGAAGCATCAGCTGTTTCAACTCCTCAAACGTCGATGCCTTCTCAATACGCAGCCAGTTTCTAAATGCATCAGACAGATCCCGGGCATGCTCAAGAAAGGTGCACTCACGACCCTTCGTTACACCCCTGAACTTCAATCTGTACGTCTCTGGTTGTAACTCATACGTTACACCCCTGAACTTCAATCTGTACGTCTCTGGTTGTAACTCATATGCCCGCATGACAGCCTCCTTCAATACCTCATAACGATGCACGACTCCAAAGGCAACGCATCATATGCCTTGAGTCCTTTGCCAACCAACCTAGAGGAAACAAGGGCTGCCCACTTAACCTCGGGCCATTGGTGCTCCCGGCACTTCTTCTCAAAACGCATAAACAATTCGGTGACACCCGACTCATCAAATACAGGGACCAATTTGAGCAGGTGCGATAAAGACTGATCAAGACCTCGATTCCCAGAACCGAGACGCTGCCCTGTCGACTCCACCTTAGACTTCTCAAGATCTATGTCTGCACAGTACTTCGCCTTTCTCTCCTCAGTCTCATTCTCTCGCTGCCGTTGCTCGAGCTCAGCCTCATGTTTTTGTTGCCCGAGCTAAGCCTCATATCTGGCCCTTCTCTCCTCAGCCTGAATCTTAGCCATCTCAAACTCCCGCTGCTGCTGCATCTTAGCCATCTCAAGCTGGAAGAGCATATCTGGAGTCAAACCTTGAGGAGGAGGAGATGCAACAATTGGAGACTCACCCAAGTGCAAACCACGCTGCCAGTGACTATCGGCCTGCGGGAACGTACCCGGCTCCGGAGCCCGAGAGGGCGCCATGGTAGGAGTCGAGTGGAATGGGGGCTGGGCCGTAGGTGCCCCAGCTCCCGCTCCACCCGAAGCCCCATTCACCCCGCCGAGCACACAGGCCACCAGGTCACCTCTCGTCATGCTGCTAGTGCCCACATGACCCATGACCGTGGCCAAACACTGGAGACCATACCGATCAATCCCCGACACCCGGTCAACAGTAATAGGCATCTCCAGAAACTTCTGTGCATCCTCCTCACTAAAGTGCATTCATTCGACATATATCGACAGGCCCCGCCCGCTTCCACCAGCGCCGTAGACGAAGTAGAGCTTATCATACCGCAATATCGGACAAGTCACTTGTCACCTTACCACGGAGCTGATAAGAGCTCCAAGTAAAATTAATTATACGATGTAAGAGCGCTTTGATACTATACATGCATATTTGCAGTTATTCTTTACTATACAATATTACCATATACCATAGTACAGATAAGTAAAATCCATTACCATTGTTACATCGTCTACTTGGGCAGAGCAGAGGTAGAAAATTATTAAGCTAGGCTTAGCGAGCGACTGCGTTTGGGTGTATAGGGTACGGTGCCGTAACCGTAATGCCTCCCCCTCCCTCCCTCTCTCTCTCTCATATTGTGAAGTGATCAAAGTTGTCAATGGTCCAAGTATGGGTGAAAGCCGTTGCTGGTAAACTGGTGAATGAAAGACTCTTTCAATCTTCCTGCCTTGAGTTCTGATCTTATTAATAAATGGCTGTGAAACTTTCGTTGCCTCAGAGGTTTTCTTCACCACCACATCAACTGGCTCAGTTTTTTCCTTATCAAAATACATGAATACATTCAAAACAATATTCCTGGCTTGACTGACAAGTCGGGGAGAACCAGCAGGTCTGCCAGGGGTATGGGCAGGAGACGCCATCTTCCCCCTTCAGAAGACAGGAGGGAACTGAACTGACATTTGAATGGCAGCGCAGTGACAGTTGAAACCTTGAGAGAGAAGCGTTGCCAATGTAGCTTCCTTACCGCTAGATCAAAAAGTACTTACTTGAACAAGGGAATGGAGCTGTTAAAGACAGGCTCCAGTCTTAACATTTCTTTCTCACTCGTTGATGTAGAAAGGTAGATGGCTTTGTAGGCCATATTTAATAATTTAAAATTATAAATAAATATTGACTTGATCTAGCGGCAAAATTGTACACCTAGCAATAAGAATGCTGGCTATACTCCGAATCGTTTAGCACATGTTATCAATATTGGAGTAATATTCTAGCAATATTAGGTAGGCATTTACTAGTTTGTATTCTTCTAGTTACTTCTGCAAACAGATTAAATAATATTTTTGTGCTGATTTGGTAACCCTGTTGGACACCCGTACCTCGCACAGTCAAAAAAGCCGTATGATAACGGTTGGGGAAGTGGGCGGGGCCTGTCGATATATGTCGAATGAATGCACTGTAGTTATAACTCCAATGCTTTCTAACAAACCCCGCTGCTGCACCTCAGAGCCTGCTTCCCGTACTGTGTCCTCACTGTACACTGATCCGTCGTCTGACATAGTGTCCACCGAAAATTCTCAACGTTTATACAAAAAATGAGAAGTACCTATACTCTTATGTAGCACTATTCACTCAAAAATGTTGGAAGACTCTTAACCCTTAATTAGCGGCGAGCAACATAAGTCGAGTTAAAAAAAGCTGGACTATGTGGCGGCGCTCGACATAACTCGAGTGGCAATTTCAGCACGTAATGTGGCTGAGAGAGAGAGACAAGTGGTGGCAGGAGACTAGCGAGCGTATGACTGCTCCAGACCACCGCGGCGAACCTACTGACACAAATCTCAGCTCCCTCCTCCCTCTCTCACTCGCTACATACTCAATTATGTACTGAAAGTACCGAATTACCTGCTTTTTGCACTCGCGTTGCACGGTTATTGCAAGAAAACTATCCATCATACAAGGATCGTTATGGTGTCATTCGAAAGCTCTGTTTATGCCCTTTCAGGGATAGGTACTTGTTTTACGTTCTGGGTCTTATTTAGGCATGAAAATGATCACGTAAACAGCCCTATTTTGGCTAAAAACACCCCGCTGTGCGGTACACATAAATAAACCGCATAGGCCGCTCGTAAGGTGTTAAGTGTTATACTACTTGCCAAACAAAAAATTGTGTCCACTATATTCCTTTAAACAAAAACAAATGACCACAACACTCCTGCAATATTTCTCTAAGTTCACAAAATCCTAATGGAGGGTTCACACATTCACGTATATGCTCCCGACAGCTCCCGTATGAAGGTTTATTGGTAGTTGGCACCCGAATATTGGTAGTTTGGTCAAACGTAAGGGCATATTTCGCAAAACGTAAATTAAATTGTGTACAGTCGGGGGGGTTGGTACGCATGGCGGGAGTAGCCACGCGGGTCGGGGAGGCGGTTGGTGCGGGCGATGCCGCCCGGTATGTTTTGAAATTTGAATCAGATACGGGGCTCGCGCTCACGTATGTCAAAAGTCGGGAACTTTTACGACTGTCCGGCCCACCACGGCCGTCTGACGGGAGCAGCCCCGTCAGACGTAGACGCTCACCCGTCAGATGTGAGCTGCTCCCGTCAAATGTAAAATATTCCCGTCAAACGGGAAAGTTTACGTTCGTCGGGAAGTATATGGCAACACCGCCGCACTGCGGGATGGCGGGAAGACGCGGCAACGATGTACGGGGAGGTATATAAGGACCAGCGGGACACACTGCTGTCAGTCATACCTCTCACCATACCGGACCAACAACCTACAGCCAACCCTGCCACCCTGTCACCCAGCCACCCTCTGCACGCTGCCCTGCCCTGCCCTGCCCTGTCACCATGAATAGCAAGAAAAGCAGAAAGAAGGTCAGGAAGGTTTCCCCTCCCACCTCGACGCCTGCCACCTCTCTGCCTGCCCCCTCTCCGCCTGCCCCCTCGACGCCTGCCACCTCTCCGCCTGCCCCCTCGATGCCTGCCACCTCTCCGCCTGCCCCATCGACGTCTGCCATCTCACCGCCTGCCCCCTCGATGCCTGGCACCTCCAACTCTGCTGAGCAGGCAGAATTTTTGATCAACATCGACGACGAGAATGGAGAGGTAATGGGGCAAGTCGAAGATGATCATGAGGCGATTGTGGCGTTTTGAGCTCCTGATCTCCGTAGACAGAGATGAGGGCCTGGCATGTGTCTGGAACAATTTGGCTGATGGTGTTGTGGGCAACCCGAAAGGAGTACTGCAGGCTCCTGTAGGTTTCACCCGTAGCGAGGAAACGTAGGGTGATGGCCACCCGCAGACCAGGAGGAATGGGTTTTCGCCAGAACGTAGGTTTCCTCTGAATGATGGGGGTGACACGTTCCACAATCTCATCAAATAGTTGTTTGTCTACCTGGGTGAAGTTCTTGTACATGTGTGGACATTCTCTGGCCAACTCTTCCATCAGGTTCTCATAATGGCCATGTTCAAGCCTTCGTTGCAGATAAGGCCACACCCACACTGTCCTCTTGCTCCTTTCCTTCTTCTCTTGTTCCTCTTGATGGATGTAGTTTGCTATTGCAATTAGTTTTAAGATTTCTATGTAGGAAAGGATCCATTTCATAAGCCGCGTGTTATGCCTGTTCTCCGGTTTGATTAGGGAGTTCACAAAATTTAACTCCTCCAGGATGAATTCCGTGATGTTGTTCATGGTGCCGAGGAAGGAGTGGGAATGGCAAAGGTGTGGCCAGTCCTGCCCTTTTGTAGTTCCCAGATTCCAACCCATACCTACGTGGTTGACAAAGACTGTCTTTGTCTGTGTTTGGACAGACGGGGTGTGCCTACGATTGTCCGGAACCGGTCCAGGTAGGTCCTAAACAATCCCAAGACTTACGGCCTCAGCTACGCAGGTCTTGTGGGGGCGTGGCACGGGCGTGGCCTGTGTTCCCGCAAATCGGGCAGCCCATGCGGACGAACGGGGACATGCTTACGCAAGTCGCAAACACGTACGTAGTTCAATACGACTACATTACGACTGACGTAACACTGGCCCCGTCACGGTACGTCTGTCGGGAAGTGCAATAGTCATGGTTATACGGGCGTTCATGGCCGGACTACTCCCGTCAGAACACAAAATTGGCGATTACGCCTGACGGGAGCTGTCGGGAGCAATATACGTGAATGTGTGAACCCAGCATAAGCAAGGTCGCCATTTGTTACGACCGGGGCTCGTATAAAACAAGGGCTCTTAATCATTGGACTAGATAGGCTTACAGCCACAACGGTAACACTAGATCCAACCCTCGAACTTATAATGCCAGCGCACAAAAAACCACCTATACTCTCCAGAGTTAAACCTGCGATAACGGGTATCCTATAACTCGGTATAAATGCACTACTACTACAGGCTGATGATCTCTGATACAGCCTGATCACAGCAACATACAATTACGTTAACCTCTACACCACGGAAGGGCTCTTGAACGCCCATAAAAAAGCACATAACAGGTACCCGGAAGGGCTCTTGAACGCCCAGTGGTTGAAAGCCTGTGAGCTTCGTGTGCGAGGCGTCGGTCCGACGCATGTAAACAACAGCCGGCTGGACCGACGCCCCGCATCTCCGGCCACAAGAAGGAGAGCATCGCTTGTTCGTGTGTGCCTGTATGTTGTTGTTAAGTATCGAAAAGTAGTGTAAAGTGGCTGTTTTTGCCATAAAGTTATCTCCAATGAAATCATCATCACAACTCAACCAGTTGACTTAGAGAGCTCTACTTAACGCCATTCTACAGGTAAATAACACAGCTACGCTTGGGGATGTGCGGGAATGCGGGAAGCAGTAAGAATAACAAATATACGGTAGCCTAGCCTAGAAGTTTTTCGGCCAAAACACCGGGTTTCGGGGAATATTTATGTAATGCGTAGCCGGGGCTGGAGGGTTAATAAAGTATACAAGGAAAAAGATAGAAAGCTTAATTAACACCTTACGAGCGGCCTATGCGGTTTATTTATGTGTACCGCACAGCGGGGTGTTTTTAGCCAAAATAGGGCTGTTTACGTGATCATTTTCATGCCTAAATAAGACCCAGAACGTAAAACAAGTACCTATCCCTGAAAGGGCATAAACAGAGCTTTCGAATGACACCATAACGATCCTTGTATGATGGATAGTTTTCTTGCAATAACCGTGCAACGCGAGTGCAAAAAGCAGGTAATTCGGTACTTTCAGTACATAATTGAGTATGTAGCGAGTGAGAGAGGGAGGAGGGAGCTGAGATTTGTGTCAGTAGGTTCGCCGCGGTGGTCTGGAGCAGTCATACGCTCGCTAGTCTCCTGCCACCACTTGTCTCTCTCTCTCAGCCACATTACGTGCTGAAATTGCCACTCGAGTTATGTCGAGCGCCGCCACATAGTCCAGCTTTATTTAACTCGACTTATGTTGCTCGCCGCTAAATAAGGGTTAAATCACTGGAATGATTTAATGCAAACTAGAAGAAGGTATATTTAAAGTTATTCTAAACAATAATAAACTGTCACTCCTATATTAAAGAAAGTGAACGAAAGTCCTAAAGCATCGAGCAGGAATCTTCTGAAGAAAGTCTGATGCTGTGTAAGATGATCGAATCGGATTTTGAACTGTTATATATATATAGCAGGAACAAGATATGACAAGTGTAGGTACATACAGGGTTAACTGACACGGGAATAATAATAAATGCGTAATAGTAATGTCTTCAACAACAAAAGAAGGACTTCCTCAGGCAACTCAAAAAGCCTGCTCGGGTTGTGCAACTCAACAACAACCAAGGCTAACAGTCAACGTGAATAAAAATGCTGCATACATAACATAAGAGCTTGTAATCCCACTCGGGTGTCTGCTAGGCTAATAAAGTCTAGCTGGGATGTCGTAGGCTAGGAAACAGTGGCTGAGCAAGCGGATCGTAGCCTAGCGAGGTCCTTAAGACTGTAAGGCCTAATTACGTTAAATGACGGGGTGCTCTCTTGAGAGATCCAGATCGCTAGTATCTGGTTCTCTCCTGGCGACCCTCTCAAAGTCAAAGCAAAACGAGTTAGCACAGTGTTGGGTGGCAGAGGCAAAAGCCCTCACTCGCAACACAGTGCTAAACTCACAAGGTACACAGTCAGAAAGACCACCTAGGCTTCCCACGTCTCCGTTGCGATTGTACAGGTTCAACAAAACCTGTTACACATCGGAAATCACAACACAAGTAGCCTTACCCCAGTCTAGCATTAACCTGACAAGCGCTAAATAGACCTAGGGTAGTTATTTGTGCATTTCTAGCCTTGGATTCTGACAGAATTCGTTATATTTACAATATAGAGCATTATTTGTTTTCGGTATGCTTTTATTTTACATATATGATGTATATATGAACCTTCAAGAGTGCTAAAATAAGTGGGAAAAGCATTTGGGTGGTGAAAAACGAAGATATTGGCCACCCGGTCATAATCTCAGGCGAGAGAGAGCCACAGGCAACCCTCCTCTCTCGCTGTCTGTGAGGTAACTGAGACGAGCGGGGCGGTGTGGGCCGGTGTCTGGGTTTTGCATAACGATCGTTTCTGCAACCCACTTGTGCTACATTATCGCGGGAGAGAAAAATAACCGATAAATGATGATAATAAGAGGAAAAATAGGTCATAATTGAGGAGGGGACGGAGGGGGGAATAAGGTGGGGAAGGCGGGGAGGGGGGTGGGTGAGATTTACATGGATGAGTACTGGAGGGGAATTATCTCACCTAGAGACAAATTCCTTTGTTTTGATAGGCCCTTTTTTTTTATGGAAGACTTTTTTTATGGTCTTGGTTCCGTGAGGCCTATCGCGTTCCCTATAGGAAGCCTTCCGTGAGGCCTATCGCGCTTGCCGGGTTAAATAGCCCAGCAGACAGCCAAGGAATAGGTAGGGAGACACCGTGAGTGTGTCGAACCTCTACAGACAAAATGGTAAACCCTCCAAAATGCATAACTAAACATGTAATATCTGAGAGCTTCAGCATATAATACGATGGCCGATGTATGAAATCGTGGAGAACCAAAGGGGAGTTATGATATTAAATAGAGAGGAAGAATGAGAGGTAAGAAGTTGAGAGAGAGAGAAAGTGCTCTATAGGTAGAAGTTGGGGACAGGTGGTAAGGGAGGTGTGAAGGGTATGCTGGTCAGGCAAGCTCTGAAGAGAGTAGCTCCTCGGGACCCCTAGGATCACAAAAAGGCATGGTGGTCAGCCAATCACAGGCCGCTACGTCACCAGGCAGCAGACCTGCAGAAGGCGCCAGGAGCCACCAGCCAATCAAGAGGCGGGAGACTGCACGCGCGCGAGCCTACGAGCTGGGGGAAAGCAGCACATGTACTGTATACGCACGCACACACTACCACTCCACTGCCTATATGGTTCTCTCTCTCCTCAACAATATACAATGGATCTTATGTTCTACTCATGATATAAAATATAATGCATTGTCATAGGCGAAAATTAAAGACACTTCTGTACTGCCTGTGACATGACGATTCACAAGAAAGAAAGTACAACATTGTAGATAGACTGTAGCCAAATACATTGCCCCGGCAAGCGTTAGCGAGTGGCCAAGCGAGTGGCTGAGCCCACGTGGCGTTCTGCTAAGCTGCAGGTGTCACAGTCAGTAATTCTAATATATATATATATATATATATAATATATATATATATATGTGCATAGCCTATACCGCACATCGCTTGTTTTGAGTTTAACCCTTTCACGCATTTATGACGCAGAGGTTGCCAGATTAGCAATAAGAAAGAGAGTTTTCTCACTCTTGTAGTTACCTCTCCAAAATTAGTTTTCTGCCCACAGCTAACTCAAAGACAACTGCAGAGGTTGAAGTAACTAAACTAAAGGTTTCTAAATACCCCTGATGGTAACAAAGGCTTTAAAATATCTCCAATAGGCTCACAATCGCGTCATATGTCGGAGAGGGTTAATATAAATATATAGGCTAACCAGCACATAATATTATACTGTATACTTGAATACTGTAAGGTTAGTTATCAGCATTCAAAACTATATTGATAGGAATAGAAAATCAGTAGACAATAGCCCTTATAGCACCGGCAATGTCTTTTAGCTTATATTTCAGCTGCATTTAGGCGATTTTATGAAGCTCAAGAAGGATAGCCTATATGATAGCTAAAATGATTAATCGAGATATTCTGTAATCTAATAACAGGTAGACATTCTTCCTGTCGAAGCTTAAGAAGGATAGCCTATATGGTAGCTAAAATGATTAGTCGAGATATTCTGTATTCTAATAACAGGTAGACATCCTTCCTAAGTTGAATATGTCCGTCTAATAGTTGTCAGAATATAATGAAAGGGACGTCACCATTACTTAATGGGATAATAGTGAACAGTGCCTCCAAAAATGACAGGCATATTAGGCTATATATGGGAAGATACGAATATTCAATTCCATTTCAAATGACACCAAAAGAATCCTTTACACAACTGATTTGTCTATACTTTGGGGAATAATTCTATTAGTCACATTACACAAACAAAACTTCACTAGCTGTGAGCTTCATTACGACTGAGTAATTCAGACAGTAGTACCGTACGTTACCACTGCTGTATACACCAGGGTCCAGATAATATAATCTCTGGACCCTGGTATACACACCACTGATCGGTTCACGTCCAATGCAAATGGCAAATGGTATAGTCACCTGATATATTTTTAGTAGGAGTTTTGTTTACCGAAATAAGGAAATTGATAAAAACATGACTTTGTATTAATTTTTACCAACATTTGAAATTCCCAATACCAGAATACCAAATTTTGATTTTCAATTCCAAACCAAATTTTCAATACCAAATTTAAGGCAATTTGGTATTGAAAAATACCAGTTGGCAAACCTGATGCTGCCAGACACCCAGGCCCAGCCCGCCGAGCTCGGCCCAGCTGCCTCGCTCCGCCAGGCTGTATCTCTTTTGAAATTTCGAAAACTTATTGTTGCCAATTTAGCTACTTTCTTACTAGATCTAGAGGTATTTACTTAGATCTAAAGGCCAATTTTTACATCTAGCAGCATGAATTCTAGCGATATTCTAGAGACGTGAGCCAAAATAGAGTGATATTCTAGAGATTGTGGAATTGTTCTAGCTATGTTCGGCCTGTATCTACTATCTAGCGGTCTTGGATTTGGTAACCTTGCCACCACCCTTGTAGGCAAATGGATATGATTTATCGGAATAAAATTGAGTAGATATGGTGACTATAGTAGTGATGATAGTAGTAATAATAGTGGTGGTAATTCAGGTAGTGATACAGATAATGGTGATACAGTGGTGATGGTGACAGACAGTAGTGATGATAGTTATAGTAATAGTTATGATGGTCATAGCATTTGGGATGATAGTAGTGGTGGTAATGGATGTGACGGTGATAGTAGCAATGGTGATGTTGATAGTAGTGGTAATGATGAAGTGATGATGACAATAAGTGTAGGCTTATTCATAAATGTGACTGTACTAGACTATAGTTGTGACGCTTCTGCATAGTAGCCACGTGCGGGCATGCGCGCACGTCGGCTGCCCAGCCGTTTAGAAACCGGCTGGTGGCAGCCGGCCGGCCGGCTTTTCCTTGGTATATATCCTACGACAATGTAACTAATGTCTGGGATATTCTTATGTTGTTTCACAGCTTGTAGCTGCCCTTATTCTTAACCAACGCATCTTAGTATATTTTATTCTCGATAGTTGATTGTTACATTATAATATATAAGATGTAAGTCTAGTGAGAGTGGGAGGAGACGAGCGGGAGAGAGAGACCGGCTGGGGGACGTTGCTTCGCGCGGAGAGTCTAGCTTGGGACGAGCCTGATGTTGCCATATGCATTTGATTGCAACGTTAGGCTTAGTTTCGACTCACGCACGGGGTAGACGATTTTGACCCGGCAACTGTGTTGAGTGTTGCCAAGCCTGGGATGTATTCTGCATGCCTAGGGTGGGGTCCAGACAGATTCAAGACTCAGAGCTCACCTCACTGTCGTACCCTTCGGACCCCCTTGATATCTATCCCTCTCAACCCCACTTAGAAACTTTCTCTCTTACTTTGTATACCTTCCTTCCACTACTACACCAATCTATTTAATTATCCCATCCCCTTGATAGACCTTATATCTATTATTGCATTAACGACGAGCTCTCAGATAACTAGAAATGATTTTGGGCCTTATGCAGAGATGTAATTGTTAATGAGACCTAGGAAGCTTTATTTGGTTGTCTCATATTTGGTGGTTTCATGCTTGCTAGTGTGTTCTTGTGTCAGGTTAGCAGGGGCTAGACCGGAGGGGAGGCTTTTTGCGATCCTTTAAGTAAAGTCTGCTGGTGCGAGTCCTGTGGACCCGCACAACTTTACTAGGATACCCGTGGGAGTCTGGGGGCATTTTCTTGTCTGTGTCCCTGTGTGTCTAGTGTTGTGTTGTGTGAGGGCCCTTGCCTAGTCCACTCAGCACTGCGCTAGCACGTCTTGCTTTTGTTTTAGGGTCGCCAGGAGAGAGTCAGATACTTGCGATCTGAGACTCTCAAGAGAGCACCCTTTCAATTAGAGTAATTTGGCGCACAGACTTGGGAACGTCCCTAGGCTAGAGCAGGTGGCTCAGCCCGGGTATCCGAAGCCTATATCCTTCCGGCTAGACCTCTGCCACCTGGCAGATTAACAGCTAGAGGTTTATCATCTCTGTATGCTTGTTATTGTGCCACAGTTTACCGGTTTTGTGAGCATTGTGAGTCAGGGTGTGGCTTAGAGACTCTGTCCGAGCAGGCTTGCCTGACTAAGAGTGAGAAGCACACCTGTATGTGGTTATGTTGCGAGTTGCTACCTTTATTTAATTATACCTATGCCATTATACACTGTATGGCCTATCACTAGTATTTATTCCTGCTTATGAGTTAAGAGTTCTCTAAATCCGTAACATACTTTCTTTGCTAAGCATCAGATCCTACAGTAGCCACATGCAGTTTAGAAACCCGCATCTTGTCTACCTGTACGATGTTTTGAGGACTGTTTGCTTTCACCTTCTTTCACGCAGGGGTGATTAGTTGTATTAATTAACGTAACGTTAAATGTACTTTCTTCTAGTTTGTTATTAAATTGTTTCTGCAATTTAATTCCGTAATCTATCTTTTCCTTGAAGGTTTAAGTCAACTTAATTGTGTGATCTTTTATATAGCCTGCTTGACTATCAGCAGTCTATAGTGCGTGCACCCTGTAACCGAGTCATAGGATACCTCGTTGTCCAGGCAGGACTCTTGACGGTTTACGGTGGTTTGTTGCCTGGGCTTATAGATAAGGGTTGGATCTAGCGTTTTCCGTTGTTGCTTGTTGCCGCATACCTAGTCCAATAGAAAGAGCCCAGTGTTTATATATCCCAGGACGTAACAAATGGCGACCTTGCATAGGATTTACTGAACAGAGGAATATAGTGGTCATTTGTTTTGAGATTCCTTATGATTAGAGGAATACAGTGGACATAGATTTTTTTTTTTTTTTGGAGCAACCAATATAACACATTAAAGCCTTTAAATAACATTAGTATATACATACTTGCATAGGAGATAAGGCACATTCTATAACCGTGATAATTACTGCAGTACACAAACATGTCTAATACATCAGAAAACAGTGATGGGGCAGGTCACGATACGGGCTCGGAGGGAGAAAGACCTGTGGAGCGGCTAGTTTATAGCGAGGAGGGTGCTAGAAGATTTTTAGAGGTCCCCCTTACCGCTGAGAGGGTGTTGAAGCTGAATAAGTATGGCTTAAAGTGTGTGGCAGGCCTTCAGGGTCACCAGGGTTTAAGTGGCATGAGGAAAGATCAGCTGAGGACTTTGATATTGGGTTTAGAAGGGAGAGACCTGGGTGGAGAGGCAACTGGGGGCCCCGGTCCCCAGCCCCCCCTCCACTCTACCCCGGTATCAAACGTCAGGGTGCCTGAATTTAGTACATACCCCCAAGTTGATGGTCAATGGCAGCGTGGAATTAAATCACAGGGACCCTCTCCATTAAATGCACCTTCCCCTCCTCAAGGGTTGACTCCAGATTTGTTGTTTCGGCTTGAGATGGCCAAGGTTGAGGCCGCCGAAAGACAGGTTAGTGTGCAGGCTGAGGTTGCTAGAGTGCAGGCTGAGGTTCCTAGAGCTCAGGTTGAGGCTACCGAAAGACAGGCTAGTGTGCAGGCTGAGGCTGCAGAGAGAACAGCTATACGAGAGGCTGAACTGCAGGCAGAGTCTACTAGGCTGACAGGGAGCTGGAGAGATCTCGAGTGGAGGTAACAGGGCGAAATATTGGGGGAGGTAACAGACATCGGGACCAATCATTGTCGCACCTGCTTAAACTAGTTCCTCTGTTCGATGAATTATGTGTGACTGAGTTTTTTATGCGATTTGAGAAGAAGTGTCAGGAACACCAGTGGCCTCAGGAAAAGTGGGCAGCATTAGTTTCATCAAGACTCCTAGGAAAGGGGCTAAAAGCGTATGATGCACTACCTTTAGAGTCCTGTGTAGTTTATGATGAGCTAAAGAAGGCTGTGCTACGGGCCTATGAGTTACAACCAGAAACTTACCGCTTGAAGTTTCGGGGTGTTACTAAGGGCAAGGATAGTACCTTCCTAGAACACGCCCGGGACTTGTCTGATGCACTACGACATTGGCTGCGTTCTGAGAGGGCAGCTACTTTTGAGGAGTTGAGTGAGCTGGTTCTCTTGGAGCAGTTCTTTAAGTGCACAGGCGGAGACTTAACATTAACCCTTAACTGTCGGCGAGCAACATAACTCGAGTTAAATAAAGCTGGACTATGTGGCGGCGCTCGACATAGGTCGTGTGGCAATTTCAGCACGTAATGTTGCTGAGAGAGAGAGACAAGTGGTGGCAGGAGAGTAGCGAGCGTATGACTGCTCCAGACCACCGCGGCGAACCTACTGACACGAATCCCACCTCCTCCCTCCCTCTCTCACTCGCTATATACGGAATTGTATGGGGAAAGTGCCTAATTACATGCTTTTTGCACTCGCGTTGCACGGTTATTGCAAGAAAACTAGCCATCATAAAAGGATCGTTATGGTGTCATTCGAAAGCTCTGTTTATGCCCTTTCAGGGATAGGTACTTGTTTTACGTTCTGGGTCTTATTTAGGCATGAAAATGATCACGTAAACAGCCCTATTTTGGCTAAAAACATCCCGCTGGGCGGTACATATAAATAAACCGCATAGGCCGCTCGTAAGGTGTTAAATATAAAGGAAAACAATCCTAGAACTCTCCAGGAGGCAGCAGAAATGGCTGACCTCTGACTGTCATTAATTCGAGGGTGCGGAGCAGCAGCTAGGAGTGAGTTGGGTGCAAAGGATCGTACCCCTCCCCCTCCCAAGAATTTTGATACACATAAATACACAAAACCATCTAGCACTGACAATAAAACTGAACATAAACCAAATACCGTCCCGTATAAGAAGTCTAATGGTACCTCCCACTCCCAAGGGAAACCAAAGAGTAAAGAGTGCTTTGCATGTCACAAGGAGGGTCACTTTGCAAATGCTTGTCCGAACAAGCCACCAAACAAGGTTGTGTCATTGGCCCGCAGCATAGGGGTGTCGCCTATATCTTCTGAGTTTGCCAAAGGGTAGTTCGTCAGAGGGTGGGACACAGCCTGTGTTCAGGAGTCCGGAAGGCTCGAACCCTGTCCGCGACGTCTTTGGGGGTCATAGAGGGCATGGTTTTGTGAGGTGGGCTGGCGAATGGCGAGGAGTTAAGCTATTGCGTGATACGGGGGCTTCTCAGACCTTGTTAAAGAACTTTACTGGTAGGCCGATTAACGCTGCTCGGGTGGTGGTAGTTCAGGGGATCAATGCTACGAAGTCCTACCCGCTGGTGCGGATGGAGCTGGAGGTGGGTGGTGTGGCGAAGGAGCTGGATGTAGGAATTGTAGAGAACTTGCCTGTTGGGGCCGTCGACCTCCTCCTCGGCAACGACTTTGCGGTGCCTGCTTCTAAGGTTTCACCCTTGGTCGTTGCCGAGAAGGCGGCCGACGTTAGTAGGGAGGAACAGGAGTGGGTTGAGAAGTGTAGCGTACAAACCAATGCGTGTGTTGTGACGCGTTCTCAGACATCCGGAGCCTTGCAGCCACCACCTCAGTCTATCAAACCGCGGAGGAAAGGTCACAAGAAAACGGAAAGTGTTGGTCAATTGGAGAGTTTTGAGCCGGCAGTGTTTCTTGGTGACTCACTATTGGCACCTATGTTAGAGTCTGGAGAGGCCCCGGGGCCTGTCACCGCTAGTGCAGGTGCAGGGCAGGAAGAGACTCTGCGACAGCATCGTTATGCGCAGCGTGAGGAGAGGATGGCTCAGCGGGACATTGGAGGTGGAAATAAATTATTTAAGATGAACTTGGATAATCTCGCACCTGCTGATATATGTTCCTTGCAGCTGGAAGATCCTGAAGTCAGGGGGTGTGGTAATGGTGCTATCGAACTGGAGAGCAATGGGGATGCGCAGCCTGGTGATTTTTTCTTGTCCGAGGGGATCTTGTATCGGAGACATCAGGATCCCAAGAAAAAGTGGGATGGCGGGTCAGGATTAGTGGACCAGTTAGTAGTACCGAGGGTGTGCCGTGAGAGCTTATTGAGATCAGCTCATGATGTGCCTTTGGCAGGGCACCTGGGGGCACGTAAGACGGTGGCAGCTCTGAGCAAGCTTTTCTGGTGGCCTGGGTTAAAGGCGAGTGTCGTGTCATGGGTGTCACAGTGTCACACTTGTCAAGTTGTTGGGAAACCCAATCAGGTCATCCCGAGAGCCCCGTTACAACCAATCCCTGTCATTGGGCCGCCCTTCAGCAAAGTAGTTATCGATATGGTTGGCCCATTGCCCCCCACTAGTGCCGGCAATAAATTTGTACTAACTGTAATGGATGTAGCAACACAGTATCCAGATGCTTACCCCATGCGCAATGGGATGGCTAATACTGTTGTCAAAAACCTACTTGTCTATTTATCTCGTTATGGCTACCCTCAGGAGATCCAGTCTGATCAGGGATCCAAATTTACTTCTGCTCTGTTTAAGCAGACCATGCAGCAACATGGGATAGTGTCTGTGGTGTCATCTGCCTACCATCCCGAGAGTCAGGGAGTTTTTGGAAAGGTGGCACTCGACTCTCAAGTGTATGTTGCGGTGTTATTGCATGGAAAATGGGAAGGACTGGGATCTAGGTCTCCCATATGTTTTATTTGCTGCGAGAGAAGTACCTGGGGAGAGCTTGGGATTTAGCCCGAATGAGTTGGTTTTTGGACACAGGGCCAGGGGGCCCCTCCACATAGTCAAGGAGATCTGGGAGGGAGTCACAAAGCCATGCTCGCTTCTAAAGTATGTTGTTGATAGCCGTGAGAGAATGCTAAGGAGCCTGGAGGTAGCAGGTCGGAACCTTAAGAGTTCACAAGCTCAGATGAAGGACAGATACGACCAGAAGGTGAAGCTGAGGGAGTTTGAAGTAGATCAGGAGGTACTGATACTACTGCCTCTGGTGGGACACCCCTTGTCTGCCAAGTATTCTGGTCCGTATCGGGTTGTAAGGAAGGTTTCTGATCTCGACTATTTAGTAGCTACTCCTGATCGTAAGAAAAAGAACCAACTTTACCATGTAAATCTGATGAAAGAGTATGTGAGGCGCCCCTCCGAGCCTCTCACTGTCCTGGTGTTGATCTGCAGCGATCGTGGTGGAGAAGGAGGAAGGGACACTCAAGCTGCGGGGGAGGATAATTGGGATTGTCATGTTTCCGCGGATCAGTGGGCGGGGAATTCTAGACAAGTGGCTCACGAGTTGATATTGCACCTGCCTGAGCAACAGCGTGTAGCTGTGCAGCACTTGTTTGATTCCAACCTAGCTGTTTTCGCGGAGCATCCTGGCCTCACTACTCAAGCGGTGCACGATGTCGATGTTGGGGACCACCCGCCCTTTAAATCAGTGCCATACCGTGTTCCCCCTATTAAATTACCAGCACTTAGGGAAGAGCTGGATTATATGCTGAAACGTGGGCTGATATCTGAGGGTGCAGTAAGGAGGACTTCCCCAGTCACACTGCAGCCCAAACCAGATGGCAAGGTGCGGTTTTGTATAGATTTCCGCAGGTTGAATGGTTTAACCCCCACAAATGCCTACCCTCTTCCTCGCATGGACCACAGTGTGGATAAGATAGGAAAAGCCAAGTTCCTCACTAAGATAGACCTTGTTAAGGGTTATTGGCAAGTGCCCTTGTCTGAGCGAGCGCGAGAGGTGTGTGGGTTTGTGGTGGACGGTGCCACATATCGTTGCCATGTTATGCCATACGGGCTGAAAAATGCCCCTGCAAAGTTTCAGAAATTAATGAACGACATTGTAGCCGACATTCCCAACTGTACGGTGTACCTAGATGATGTCATAATATACGACGAGGATTTTAACAGTCACTGTGCTCACATCGGACAGCTTTTTAATAAACTGAATGAAGTAGGTTTGGTGGTAAACCTGGGTAAGTGCGATTTTGTCAAAGCCACAGTTTTGTACCTGGGGTTCGAGGTGGGGATGGGTCAGGTGTGCCCTCCACAGACAAAGATCAAAGCCATCGATCAGTTTCCCCAGCCTACGACTAAGAAACAAATCATGCGGATTCTAGGTATGATAGGCTATTATCGTCGCTTCATCAAAGGCTATTCGACTGTAGTTGCACCTTTAACTGACTTATTATCTAAGTACAAGAAGTTCCGGTGGTCTCCTGAGTGTGCAGAGGCGTTTTCCTTGGTGAAACACCTGTTATGTACCCACCCCATACTCAGGGCCCCGGACTTCAGCAGACCTTTTCAGCTGGCGACTGATGCCAGTGGCGTAGGGGCTGGGGCTGTCTTGTTACAGACAGATGATGAAGGTATCGAACATCCAGTGAGTTTTTACAGTAAAAAATTCAATAGTGCACAAAGGAATGACTCTGTAATTGAAAAAGAACTCCTGGCGATAGTGCTGGCGCTCAGGCACTTCGATGTATATGTTCCTGCTTTCGGACCAGTCGTAGTGGTTTATACCGATCATCACCCTCTGTAATTCTTGAATCAGTTTCATAACCGGAATATGAGGCTGACCAGGTGGTCACTCATGCTTCCGGAGTATAATCTGGATATACGCCATATTGCCGGTTCTGATAACGTGATAGCGGATTGTCTATCAAGGGTGGATGATGTTGGTTAGACTGCCACAGGATTGAGGGTTGAGTGTGGAGGAAAATAGGCTTTCACTGTAGTTCAGCCGGAAAAAAAACAAATTAAAAAAGAAAAAACCTTATAAAAACTCTTTATTTTTATAACGTGTAGAATTTTGTATAAGATGTAGCAGTATCTAAGTTGAATGTTTTCGCTTATTGTCGCTAAGTTAGTTGAACTTGCTCGGTGGAGCGCAACAGTCTTTATTTGTTTTATATATAGTGCCTTGTGTCGCAACAGTGTGTGGTACTATGAGAAGCTTTCTGTTAGATATGAAGAACTTAGTCAAGGGTCTTATATCTTGGGGGAGGTGTGACGCTTCTGCATAGTAGCAACGTGCGGGCATGCGCGCGCGTCGGCTGCCCAGCCGTTTAGAAACCGGCTGGTGGCAGCCGGCCGGCCGGCTTTTCCTTAGTATATATCCTACGATAATGTAACTAATGTCTGGGATATTCTTTTGTTGTTTCACAGCTTGTAGCTGCCCTTATTCTTAACCAACGCATCTTAGTATATTTTATTCTCGATAGTTGATTGTTTCATTATAATATATAAGATGTAAGTCTAGTGAGAGTGGGAGGAGACGAGCGGGAGAGAGAGACCGGCTGGGGGACGTTGCTTCGCGCGGAGAGTCTAGCTTGGGACGAGCCTGATGTTGCCATATGCATTTGATTGCAACGTTAGGCTTAGTTTCGACTCACGCACGGGGTAGACGATTTTGACCCGGCAACTGTGTTGAGTGTTGCCAAGCCTGGGATGTATTCTGCATGCCTAGGGTGGGGTCCAGACAGATTCAAGACTCAGAGCTCACCTCACTGTCGTACCCTTTGGACCCCCTTGATATCTATCCCTCTCAACCCCACTTAGAAACTTTCTCTCTTACTTTGTATACCTTCCTTCCACTACTTCACCAATCTATTTAATTATCCCAATCCCTTGATAGACCTTATATATATTATTGTATTAACGACGAGCTCTCAGATAACTAGATATGATTTTGGGCCTTATGCAGAGATGTAATTGTTAATGAGAATAGGAAGCTTTTTTTTTTTGTCTCATATTTGGTGGTTTCATGCTTGCTAGTGTGTTCTTGTGTCAGGTTAGCAGGGGCTAGACCGGAGGGGAGGCTTTTTGCGATCCTTTAAGTAAAGTCTGCTGGTGCGAGTCCTGTGGACCCGCACGACTTTACTAGGATACCCGTGGGAGTCTGGGGGCATTTTCTTGTCTGTGTCCCTGTGTGTTTAGTGTTGTGTTGTGTGAGGGCCCTTGCCTAGTCCAATCAGCACTGCGCTAGCACGTCTTGCTTTTGTTTTAGGGTCGCCCGGAGAGAGTCAGATACTTGCGATCTGAGACTCTCAAGAGAGCACCCTTTCAATTAGAGTAATTTGGCGCACAGACTTGGGAACGTCCCTAGGCTAGAGCAGGTGGCTCAGCCCGGGTATCCAAAGCCTATATCCTTCCGGCTAGACCTCTGCCACCTGGCAGATTAACAACTAGGGGTTTATCATCTCTGTATGCTTGTTATTGTGCCACAGTTTACCGTTTTTGTGAGCATTGTGAGTCAGGGTGTAGCTTAGAGACTCTGTCCGAGCAGGCTTGCCTGACTAAGAGTGAGAAGCACACCTGTATGTGGTTATGTTGCGATTTGCTACCTTTATTTAATTATACCTATGCCATTATACACTGTATGGCCTATCACTAGTATTTATTCCTGCTTATGAGTTAAGAGTTCTCTAAATCCGTAACGTACTTTCTTTGCTAAGCATCAGATCCTACAGTAGCCACATGCAGTTTAGAAACCCGCATCTTGTCCACCTGTACGATGTTTTGAGGACTGTTTGCTTTCACCTTCTTTCACGCAGGGGTGATTAGTTGTATTAATTTACGTAACATTAAATGTACTTTCTTCTAGTTTGTTATTAAATTGTTTCTGCAATTTAATTCCGTAATCTATCTTTTCCTTGAAGGTTTAAGTCAACTTAATTGTGTGATCTTTTATATAGCCTGCTTGACTATCAGCAGTCTATAGTGCGTGCACCCTGTAACCGAGTCATAGGATACCTCGTTGTCCAGGCAGGACTCTTGACGGTTTAGGGTGGTTTGTTGCCTGGGCTTATAGATAAGGGTTGGATCTAGCGTTTTCCGGTGTTGCTTGTTGCCGCATACCTAGTCCAATAGAAAGAGCCCAGTGTTTATATATCCCAGGACGTAACATAGTCTATTCGCTGTAAGTAGGGGAAAAATCATGACCTCTATCCTCTGTAACTCAAAAGGGGCTAGAACAAATTGGCTGTAAATTTCCACATCTATTCCTTGACTGAATCTTTCCAAATGGTAGACATATTAGCTCGATTACTCTTGTCGTTTTTTAGTTACATAGGTTAGTATTAATGATGGTGATATTAGTAGGGATGATTATGATGATGGTGATAGCAGTAGTGATGATGATGGCAATAGTAAAGATGATAGTAATGATGATGATGGTGATCGTAGTACTGGTGATACTTTGTGTTCTATGTGAGTAAGGTAGACAAAAGGCAGAACTGCATGTATTGAGTGAACGGTCTTGGGAACATTGATTATTATAGTAGCGATAGAATAGCGAAAGAGATGCAACATTCCAAGAGAGAGATTGCAGAGAGTTGGTGAGTGGACGGGAATTAATGATACGAAAGGCCTTCCTTTCTACTCTGTCTAGGAGTGTGGTGTGAGAGGATCCTCCCCACATATGTGATAAATACTCAATACAAGGATGCACTGTGCCCCTGTACAGAGCAAGATGGGCAGGGATAAAGAACCCCTTGAGGTGGTTGAGCACACCCAGCTTCTGGGAGGATGCCTTAGCAAGACTGGTAATGTGGTCCTTCCAAGTGAGAGCAGAAGAAAAAGAGACCCCGAGAATATTGAGAGAAAATTAAGGATTTATTTTTGTATTGTTGAAGTGTCTGGGAGTTCTGAACAGGTAGTAAGATGAAGACATTTGGTTTTGAAAGCATTAAAGGCAACACGGTTTGCTCTGTCCCAATTGGAAATAGTAGTTAGATTTTTTTTTTTTTTTTTCTCTATATTCCAACTACTCCCTCTCGGGCATAGGCTGATAGCCTTTACACTCAACCGCTGAACACGGTGAGGCCCGTGAGGTCTTGCTCCAGTCTAGGGAGTGAGACATGCAAAGCTTCACGGCTCGAAGCAACTCCATCTCTGAAACCGCCTCGCCTCTGTGCTTCACAGTCTTACCCCCACAGACTCAGACCCTCACTCTCAGAACGCCACCTATTGAGCAATTAACTCACTAGGCATTGCCCCCCTGTAGCATATTTTTGAATATGGGAATATTCATACAATGCTATTTAATCAGGGAACAATGAGGGTATTTTGTTTGGCATTTCGGTGTGCTGTGGTAATGCACTGATACTAGGTACAGCACAAATTTCATCCCAATAATATCTCCCCATTGACATATTGGGATTCGAACCCGGGTCCATTGGATTACCAGTCCAGTGACAAGACCACTCTGCCACACCTCCCCTAGATTAGAAGATAAGTGTTGCATGGCTTCGTTACGTTTGTTTTGAGGAATTGCTGGCTGGCGCGTTCAGGAAAACTAATTGAGTAGTGTAAGGTAGAGTCGTCTGCGTAGGAATGGATGGGACTGGAGGTACAGTTGAGAAGAGCATTGATGAAAATTAGAAAGAGAATGGGAGATAGGACAGAGCCCTGAGGAATACCGGAGTTGATAGGATCAGGAAGTGAGCGATGGCCGTCCACAACCGCAGCTATGGAACGGCCGGAAATAAGGGAAATTAGAGAAAAGGCACAGATGGAGGGATAGAAACCGAAGTAGGGTAGTTTAGAAATATAAGATTTGTGTCAGACTCTATCGAAGGCTTTTGATATGTCTAGTGCAATAGAAAAGGTCTCACCAAAATCCCAAAAGGAGGATGCCCAAGAGTTAGTAATATATGAAAGAAGATCACCAGTAGAGCGACCTGTAAGGAAGCCATACTGGCGATCTGAGAGTAGATTATGAGAAGAGAAATGCTTAAGAAATTAGGAAGCAAGAATAGTTTTAAAAACTTTAGAGGTACAAGAGATGAGAGCAATTGGATGATAGTTGGAGGGTTGAGAGCGGTCACCCTTCTTTGGGACAGGTTGAATGAAAGCAAACTTCCAGCAAGAAGGGAAGACGTTAGAGGAGAGAGTTTGCCTAGGCAGGGAGTCAGCACGAAAGCACAGTTTTTGTGTACAACAGGAGGAACACCGTCCGGACCGTACGCCTTCTTAGTATTAAGCCCAGAAAGGGCGAGAGGGTAGAAAATACATCTTTAAAGATATTACGATATTAGGCATAAGTAGGAGAGAGGGGGATGGAGAGGGAGGGATAGCAAAAGGTGGAGTTTCTCACTAAAGGTTTGAGCGAAGAGTTCAGCTTTGTCAGAGGAAGAAGTGACGGTGGTGTTGTCATAGTGGAAAAGGGGAGGGAAAGACAAGGAAGAAAAATAGTTGGAGAGGTTTTTGGCTATATACCAGAGAGCTTGGGAAGAGCTAGAGTTGGACAGTTCAGTGCATTTATTATTGATGAAAGAGTGTTAGGCAAGTCGAAGAACATATTTGGCTTGATTCTGGGCAGAAACATAGGAAGTATGAGATTCTTGAGTTTGAAAGCGACGGTACCAGTACCGTTTGAATGCTTCCTGCTTGTTGTGGACAGCACTAGAACAAGCGTGAGTAAACCAAGATTTTTTAGCATTAGACTGAGAGAAAGAAAATGGAATGTATGCTTCCATACCCGAGAGGATTACCTCGGTAATGTATTCAGCACTCTCCGAGGGTCCCCAGCCACGGAAGCAAAAGTCATTCCATGGGAAATCAAAGAAGTACTGCCGAAGAGCCTCCCAGTCAGCAGCACCAAAGTGCCACAAGAGATAGAGAGAGAGAGAGAGTAAATATGCTAGGTAAAAACAGTTTAATGATGGACAAAATTATTGTACATCTGTAAAACTTTGTTGAACCCTAGTAGCATGGGTGGTTCTGGCTAATAATAGACGGTTTTGTACAGTTTAAATATAGTGCCATATGGCCTTCCTTACTTGGAGCTAGGAGTTTATTAAAGTGCATTGTTCAGTTGAAATAGGTCATCTGGCAACTGTAATGCTAATACCTTCGTAATAAAACTTTATATTGTGACGCCGCCCGGCGTTGGCAGAATGGTTGCGTGGGACATTGCAGCTCGCTAGCGCTCGCCAGGATGGGGGGATAGGCTACAGTTGTCCTAGAATGATCTGCTTTATTTCATTAGTGTCGTGTTGCCACAGACAGTCTAGAAATGATCTTTGTTTTGGTCTGTGACCGCGCCTTATATTTTATATTCGCTATAATATAAATGTTGCTTGTGTGGGAGGCGAGCGAGAGAGGGTGAGGGGGTACACCCGGCAGCGAGGTGAGCTATGACGCGGCTCGCTGGGGCGCTGACGGCGTTGGCGGCCGGGTGGTCAACTAGTCCCTTCCCGTCGCTGCCTCATGTTCTTTACCAGCTCAGAGCTTGCCTGACACGCGTATCGCCTACATCCTTTGCAATTCTGTCCCCCATACTCGCCACTTTGCATACTATTTCTCTCTCTCGACTTCTCCTTTCTCATTCTCCAATCTTTATTAAACTCAACATCCCTTCTGGTGTCAGCATAGACGTTCACCGTCGACCAGTCGTATTGTACGCGAAGCTCTCAGATATTTCCATGTATTAGGTTAAGGAGGTATTATGCTTTATTGAGGTTAAAGAGACGGACTTTTCCGTATGTGTCCTCTCTCGGGAAGGTTGTTGAGTGATTCTGCTTGGTTATCTAAAGCTAGACTAGGGGTAAGGTTACTGTGTCGTTGTCTCCGATGTGTGCAGTGTTAGCTAAGCCCTGCACGACATCGACAGGTACTGTGGGAGCCTAAGTTGTATTCGGGTGGGTTTACTTTGCGAGCACAGCGCTGTGGTGTGAGAGGGCCATAGCCTATCCCTCACAGCATAGTGCTGCCTCTTTGTGTTGACTTCTGAGGGATCGCCAGGATAGAACTAGGTACTAGAGACCTAGATTTATCAAGAGAGCATCCCCGTCATATAACGTAATCTTCATTATACCACCTTCGGACAACGTTAGGCTACGAGCCACATGCTCGCCCATTGTTGCCCTGCCTTGATACCCCAGCTAGACTTTATTAACTGAGCAGACACTGGTTAGAGATAAGCCCCCATTATTATATGTATGCAACATTATTATTCACTGCACTTTTGAGCCGAGGTTGTTGTTGAGTTGCACAACCGTAGTAGGCTGTTGCGTTGTGTCACGAAGCATTTCTTTAGTTGTCGAGCATTACTACCTTTGCGCAGTCTTTATTATTTGCCTGCCTATTATTACTATATTTCCTAGCATTTATTGTGACCCGTATTCTGCATTATAATTGTTCAAGATTCTTTACGAACATCTTCCCAGCATCAGACTTATTTCAGAAGTTTCCAGTTGATGTTGCAGGACTAGCATTGCACTTTCTTTAATACAGGAGTGCCAGTTATTTGAGTATCTACCGTAACGTTAATTAATCACGTTAACTATCTTGTCTTTGTGTAACATAATCGAGTAATCTTTTACTGTTTGAGAATAGGCTGTTTCATTGAGCGTCAGCCTAGTGTGTGTGAACCAGTTACCGAGTCATAGGATACCTCGTTGTCCAGGCACGACTCAGGGCGGTAATGGTGTTTTGTTTTCCAGTGTTTAAGGCAGGGGTTGGATCTAGTGTTACCGTTGTTGCATTTTGCCATTATCTAGTCCAATGTTGAAGAGCCCTGTGTCTTTGAGAACCTGGATCGTAACAATATCTACTACAGATCCTTCATATGCTATATACAATCACCTATACAGTATATAGTTAGACAAAAATAGAAAGGACGTCACTCATACTGAACGAGAGGTAGTTGATCTTAAAATCGTTCCAACATTAATTGTATAATGGGCATGTATGCAGTATATTATTTGTTCAACCAATAGTTTACTAGTACAAGTTTCGGTAATTAAATTACGTATTTTGTAGGTACCAATAACATTGTGCTAGTTCGTCTCTGAATGATCGTAACGTATTGTTTTAGAGGACTTTTTGAGTGAGTCCTAAAAACGTGTAAGGTGTATGTAGAATGTTAGTATTAACATAACGTCACTATTAACTTTTACCTTACGTCTTCCACACAAATGTTTCTTACGTGTTATTTTAGTACTGAGAAGACGTCTCATGTTACCGACTATGCACGTTTTCCTTACGTGTCTATTTTATGATTTATAATTAGTATAAACTCTATGTCCTCACATCATAAATATAGACGTTGTAAGTATGTTATCAAATGACAAAGATTACCGTTTCTAATATTTGTACAAACAACGTCTAATTTACGTAAGTGCTGTTCGTCGAATGCAAGATGCACTCAAACATTACATAATTTCCGATTTGGCATGTAGTATAGATGTACAAAAACAAATAATAATAACTAAATAAAATAAAAATAACAATGCATAAGATACGTATAAAACAGCTATCATATTTACCAGCAGATTATGTTACAACTACGTGTTGACACTATATCGTCTAAAATAGCTATTAGATATGTTAGGGAACAACATTTTAATGATGGGTAATATTATGGTTACATTTGTAACGTAATGTATTAGAGGACTTCTTGAGTATGTCCTAAAAACGTGTTAATTGTACGTAGTATGTAAGATTAACATAACGTAACTATTAACTTTTGCAATACGTTTTCTATACATATTTTTGTTACGTGCAAAATTTAGTTCTGAAAATACGTCTAATGTTACTAACTATTTACGTTTTCCTTACGTTTTATATTGAAGGTTTTAACCCTTATTTAGCGGGTGGTAAGGTATTATACACTGTACCGCTCAGCGGGCATAATCCCGAAATATTCGCTCAATTTCACTCGCCCTAGCGCCGTTACTATGGCTCCAATGTGAACGAAACGATCATTTTTGGAAAGAGCAACTCTTCGTCTCCCCATATAAGTCTATGAATGGATGTTATGAATGAGTGTGGAGGGTGGGAAGAGGTGAGGAAGAGGAGGTACTTTTTGGTCTATTTCCCAGGCGCGTTCGGTTGCGTTCGCTTTGGCCTGACTTCGGCCTCTAGCGCGTCTAGTATTCCTTGGGTAATCGGTCTTATTTTTTTCTTATTTCTCCTTATTTCTGTATTCTCTCTCTCTCTCTCTCTCTCTCTTTCTTTCTCTCTCTCTCTCTCACTCCTGTCTGTCTGTCTGTTTCTCTCTCTCTCTCTCTGGCTTGCTCGCTTTCCCTCTCTCGCGCGCTCTGTCTCTCTCTCTCTTCCTCATCCGTATATGTAATTCTCATTATTATTTTCTCTAATCTCTCTCACTCCTCCTGTCTGTCTGTCTCTCTGGCTCGCTCGCTTTCCCTCTCTTGTGCCCCCTTTCTCTTTTCCTCATCCGTATTATGTATTTCTCATTATTATTTTCTCTAACTAATCCCTCTATTTCATTTATTTGCTTGTAATATTTCTGTATTATTATATCTTTTTCACTCTTTCTTCAGTTCAGTTTCTGCATTCTCTCTCTCTCTCTCTCTCTCTCTGTTTCGCTTGCTTTGCAGGAATTTTGTTTTTGTTTTATATATAATATATAATAATTTACTTATCATTACTTACTATATCGTATAAACAATAGTAGGTAGCCAACTTACCATAATACCGATACACCAAACCGATCCGCATGCGGTTTTGTTTATCACCTGTTTACTAAAGTGCCACCATTATCGATTTTCTTGGAGCCGACTCGAGCGGGAGGGTTACCAATTGAAATTAAATCCGCTAGCATATATTGTTAGATGTAAGACATGATAAATACCACTAGAAATATGAATTGGCAAAATCCATATAATATCACTTCAAAATTGTTCTGAAATTTCAAAACAAAACCGCTAGTGTAAGTCATTGCTGCTAGATCGAAGTAAAGGTCTCTAGATCTAGCGGAAGTCGCTATACGTATTGGCAGTACTGCACACTCATTCATTTCATTCATTCATTTTCTATTGAGCTCGTCCTGGAATCTTTACGACTCTGAATCTTACGATTGCCGACGGTGATACGTTGTTGACATTGTTGTTGATGTTCCAGAGGAGGGATGAACAAAATATTGTCCTTGTCCAATAATAGCTATTTCATAGTCCCACAGGACTTATTTTGATATATTTATCAAATTTATTGAACGCCTGAAAATAATACGTTATAAAATGCTTGCAATCAAACTTTCAAGCAATTACAAGGTCACATGCAATTATAAAAAGGTATATTGTAGACCACAATCTTCGCCAAGCTTCGTTGTTGCTTGTATTATCGTGAGAAATGTACCATACACCCTGGTTATCGTGAGAAATTTACCGAACGCCTGCAAATAATACGCTATAAAATGCTTGCAATCAAACTCTCAAGCAATTTCAATGTCACATGCAGTATAGGTAGACCCAGAGAGGAAGACAGACAGAGAGAGAGGGGAGGTCAAAAACATCTGCTAGGTGTGATTTCCCCTGGGAGGGAAGAGATTAGTTAGGGGCGTGCCCTGGCCTACATCAGACAAAGAGAGTACAAAGGAGTACAAACAAAGAGAGTGAGACAGAGAGAGAGAGAGAGAGTCGTGATAATATACAAATGTTACACATGTATCATATAATATATGAAAACATAATATATACGGTAGGCCTACATCTGTTCTCCACAATCAATATAATGCCAAGCACAAATATTCAATCTTTGGTTGTTTGTATTACCGTAAGAAATTTACCGAACGCCTGCAAATAATACGCTATAAAATGCAAAGGAAATTTCTTGTAGAGTGCAATTTTGAGGACGTAATGTGCTCTGAGAGAGAGCGGAGCGGTGATTAGGAGCATAAATTACCTCAAGACCGCTCGCCACACAGGGAATTCTATAAGGAAATTACCGTATTTTAGGGTTTTTGCACTCGTGTTTTACGATCGTTGAAAGACAACCAGTGATCGTAAAAGGATGGTTCGGGTGTCATTGGAAAGCTCAATTTACGCACTTTCAGGATACATACTTGTATTACGCTCTGGGTCTTGTTTATGCATGAAAAAGAGCACGGAACAACCCCATTTAGGGTAAAGTGAAATATACTCCACCAGCCGCTTGTAAGGTGATAAAATGCTTGCAATCACATTTTCAAGCAATTATAAAATATAAATTGTACTTACCAACACCCACACCAGTATGTTCTTCGTCAGGAACGTCTCTTATTTGCTCAAGGGTCTGTCCAATATCAACCACAACATCCACCCCACGCAAATTATGCTTGGGGTGAAAGCCTATGATCGGATTATTTTCGTCTTCCGAGTCATCCACACTACCAAAACTCTCACCCAGACCTTCGACGGTTTCATCCAATAGCTTATTAGAAAGATCTAAAGAGTTCAGCATGATATCTAGTTTCTGGGTGGTGAGCCGGGCGTGGTTAGTAGGGTGGCGCGACGCACTAGGGATTGACGGCCACCGAATCGAACACGGGCAAATCTTGACCTTCCATTATGGCTGCTTGAGGGTCACTTAGTCACGGTCACGCAGTGGGGATGTGGGGGTGGGCCCTTGTAGTACACCGCCTGACCACCAAGTTTCGCTTTCCACCTAAATTAGGGCGGGAATACGCCCACGTACTTAAGTCCGACCCCGCCATTTAGTCCAATTTTCTCTTATCGGACTTAAGTCCGACCCCGATAAATAAGGGTTAAGATAGTGTCATTGTGACGTCTACCAGCGTTGGCAGAATCGCCTCTCGTTAGCCACTAGCGCTCGCCAGGGACATCGAAATGGGCTACAGTTATCCGAGTATGTTGTTCTTTCTTTCCTAGTAATCGCATTGTCACAGACAGTCCAGTGGTGGTCTTTGTTTTCGTCTGTGACAATGGGAAGTATTTTATATCATAAATAAAATATAAGATGCATTGTGTAAAGTTAAGGAGAAAGAGCGATGTAGGCAGCGTGGTGGTAATATGTGCGTGTGTATGTATGTGCTGCCTCCCTCGCTCGGAGGAGTTTTCCCGCTCGCACGCGGGCTTTCCCACGCCCTTGATTGGCTGGCGGACCTGGCGCATCCTAAGGACGCCTGCTGCCTTGTGACGTCTCGGCCCGTGATTGGCCGACCATCGCGCCCTTGCGGGCTCCTGTGTAACTAACCTCATCCATGAGGATTCCCAGGAGCTGTCCTCGTCAGGACAGGCTTGGCGCGCGTGCTTCTAACATCCCTTTGCATACTCTCCCCCGATCACCACCTTTATCACTGTTTCTCTCGCTCGATTCTCTCTTTCCATACTCTAACCTTTATTAACTGCACAAGACTCCCCTTGTGTTCTGCATACGGTTTTCATAGCCGGTCCATTGTATTGCATGCGCCGTCCTCAGAGATTTTTACATGTACTTAGAATAGGTTTGAGTGTTCTTAGTTCGTATAGGTTAAGAACTTTGTGTGTGTCTCCATTATTGATTTAGTGTTTCTGCTCTTTTATTTAATGCTAGACTGGGATAAGGTAACTGTAGTCGTTGTCTCCGATGTGTGTACGGTTTGCCTATACCTACACGACTTCGACCGGTCCTGTGGTAGTCTGGGCTGTCTTTTCGGTCTGCAGCGGCCAAGGTGGAGAAGGAGAGTGGGACACAGGTGGAGGAGAGTTGGGATTGTCATGTCTCGGCGGAGCAGTGGGCGGGGGACACGAGTCTGGTGGCTGTGGAAGCGCTAGAGCACCTGCTTGAGCAGCAGTGTGCATCGCTCCAGCACCGGCTCGGCTCATACCCCACTGGTCGTGCCGAGCACCTAGGCCTCACAACTCATGCGGTGCACGATGTTCTGCTGGCAGGTCACTTGAGTGTTAGTAGACCGTTAGCCTCGTTGTTTCGGTGGTTCAAGGTGGGCGACGAGGCTTTGGCATGGTGGTCAGGTCAGGGTCGACCCATGGCTGCCCAGGGTGGTGGTCAGAATCAGGACATTGAGCAGATTGGTGAGTTGGCTGTGGCATATAGGTGCCCGGTCGTCGCATCGCCTCCCAATGCTGCTCTAGTCGAATGTAGCAGCCCTACCATAGACCGACTGTATCTGGCCATGTCGCTGAAGGCGGTGATGCTGCGCATGCAGATGTAGTCGCAAGGAATGCGAGGGTGCGCATGTACGGTATCGGCGGGGAAGCCTTAGCAATTATGAACTATGGGAGTGACTGCACAGGTGGTACTGATTGTCCCTCTCATGACCTGGCTGTTCTAGGGACGAAGGTGGAGAAGGAGGGAGACTTTAGTTTAGAAGCTGCGGTCTCGGCTGGGTTGTAGGAGGGCACTAGGCATGTTGTTCTTCGAGATAAGTTGCAACCTCTTGTTCCTGAGCGCCAAGAGGAGTTGTTTACTAGGCTGTGGCAGTACATCCGCATGTTTGTTGCTTCTCCAGGCCTGATGTACGGGGTAGAATCCGATATGAAGGCTGGAGACAGTGCAAGGCTCAAGTTAGTTCCCTACCGTATAAATCCTGCTCAACAGTCTGTCGTGAAAGTAGAGCTAGACTACATGTGGAGAAAGGGTCTGAGGGATAAGGGATATCGTGAGTGGTCGTTGCCAGTGAGTTTGCAACCTGAGTTGATTGGCAAGATCTGTGTGTATGTTGATTGCAAGAGTGTGGAAGCATTATCCCTGACAGACACCTATCCATTACCTAGAGTTGATGACACCATAGACCGTATCGGGGCTGCCTCGCTCATCACGAAGGTAGATCTAGTGAAAGGTTATTGGCAGGCCCCGTTGCCGGAGAGAGCGAAGAGAAGTGCCAGTCTTGTGAAGAAATGGGCAGTTTATCAGTGTCGGGTGTTGTTTTGCTGCTGGAACACAAGTTGGATGTGTGACATGTTAAGGGCACTGATAATGTTTTGGCTGATTGTTTGTCACGGGAGGGTATGATTGCAGGAGAACCCTCACCGTTCAGTCAGTATGTGTTGAGAGTGGAGAAAAACCAGGCTTGCCCCTGAAGAGCAGCCGTCAAAAAACCACATTAAAATTAAATAAAAAAATCACATAAAAACTCTTTCTTTTTGATAGTTAATTGTAAGTTGCCAATGTTATAGCTAAAGTCCTAAGTTGAACCTGTCTTTCACTTAGTAGGCTGGGCTTTGTGAAGCTCGCTCAGGGAGCATAGCAGGCTAATTATACTATTGTGTTTGGGAGGGGTTGTAAGATTTTCTTTATGCTAATATGTGTTTTATTTAAGATTGAGCTTTGCATTTCATTTCTGGTGGAGTGGCTAGGTGTGGCGGGTCTTGTTGGCATTCTGCCTTGTCAGATATGGTGCTCGCCTAATGTTGAGCGTCCCATACCTTGGGCGGGGTGTGACGTCTACCAGCGTTGGCAGAATCGCCTCTCGTTAGCCATTAGCGCTTGCCAGGGACATCGAAATGGGCTACAGTTATCCGAGTATGTTGTTCTTTCTTTCCTAGTAATCACATTGTCACAGACAGTCCAGTGGTGGTCTTTGTTTTCGTCTGTGACAACGGGAAGTATTTTATATCATTAATAAAATATAAGATGCATTGTGTAAAGTTAAGGAGAAAGAGCGATGTAGGCAGCGTGGTGGTAATATGTGCGTGTGTATGTATGTGCTGCCTCCCTCGCTCGGAGGAGTTTTCCCGTTCGCGCGCGGGCTTTCCAACGCCCTTAATTGGCTGGCGGATCCTGGCGCGTTCTAAGGACGCCTGCTGCCTTGTGACATCTCGGCCCGTGATTGGCCAACCATCGCACCCTTGCGGGCTCCTGTGTAACTAACCTCCTCCATGAGGGTTCCCAGGAGCTGTCCTCGTCAGGACAGGCTTGGCGCGCGTGCTTCTAACATCCCTTTGCATACTCTTCCCCGATCACCACCTTTATCACTGTTTCTCCCACTCGATTCTCTCTTTCCATACTCTAACCTTTATTAACTGCACAACACTCCCCTTGGGTTCTGCATACGGTTTTCATAGCCGGCCCATTGTATTGCATGCGCCGTCCTCAGAGATATTTACATGTACTTAAAATAGGTTTGAGGGTTCTTAGTTAGTATAGGTTAAGTACTTTGTGTGTGTCTCCATTATTGATTTAGTGTTTCTGCTCTTTTATTTAATGCTAGACTGGGATAAGGTAACTGTAGTCGTTGTCTCCGATGTGTGTACGGTTTGCCTATACCTACACGACTTCGACCGGTCCTGTGGTAGTCTGGGTTGTCTTTTCGGTTGCGTCCTTTGCGAGTGCAGCATTGTGTTGACTGAGGGTTTTGGTCTCTTCCAGTTCCACATTTTGCTGCCTCTTTGCTTGTCTTTAGAGGGTCACCAGGATAGAACCAGATACTTGTGATCTTGATCTATCAAGAGAGCACCCTAGTCAATTAACGTAACTTAAGGACATTGCTATGCTACGAGCCTGTCTTGCTCAACCCCAGTTCCTTACCTCGAGTATCCCAGCTAGACATTATTAATCGAGTAGACACTTGTTGTTAGTATTTAATATAAGCTCTTTGATATGTGTGCATTATTATTCACAGCATTTATTAGTCTAGGTTGTTGCTGAGCCGCACAACCATAGCAGACTGTTTCGTTGATGAGGAAGTACTTCTTTTAGTGTCGAGCATTGCTACCGTTGCGCATTTATAGTATTCTCGTGTCAGTTAACATTATATGTCCTATCTTTTAGTGTATTCGATTTACACGTGTGGTGTCCTGCCTCCTGCCTTTATATAGTTCTAAGTTTAAGATACAAGCATCTGATGAGCATCAGACTTTCTTCAGAAGTTTCCAGGTCTATGCTGTAGGACTATACTTCACTTTCTTTCAGATAGGAGTGAAGAGTTTATTGTTATTTAGAGTAACTGTATGAAGCATCTTTTTATTGTATTAAATCTTGCAGTGATTTAATTGATCTTATGCATTTTAACGTAACTTGCATCTTGTTTGTTATCAGGCTATACCAGTGCCTGTTAGCCTGAAGTAGAGTACATTTATGCCCAGTTAAGGATACCCCGCTATTGCAGATTAACCCTGGAAGGTATAAGTGTTTTGTTCGCTGGCATATAAGTTCGAGGGTTTGGATCTAGCGTACCGTTGTTGCATAGTGCCCTATTACTAGTCCAATCATTGAGTGCCATCGTTTTATTCGTAGTCCAGGTCGTAACTAATGGCGACCTTGCCAGCATTGGGAGGCTATGCGACAACCGGGCACCTCTATGCCACAGCCATCCTCACCAATCTGCTCAATATCCTGATTCTGACCACCACCCTGGGCAGCCATGGGTCGACCCTGACCTGACCACCATGCCAAAGCCTCGTCGCCCACCTTGAACCACCGAAACAACGAGGCTAACGGTCTACTAACACTCAAGTGACCTGTCAGCGGAACATCGTGCACCGCATGAGTTGTGAGGCCTGGGTGCTCGGCACGACCAGTGGGGTATGAACCGAGCCGGTGCTGGAGCGCTGCACACTGCTGCTCAGGCAGGTGCTCTAGCGCTTCCACAGCCACCAGACTCGTGTCCCCCGCCCACTGCTCCGCCGAGACATGACAATCCAACTCTCCTCCACCTGTGCCCCACTGCCCCCCTCTCCTTCTCCACCTTGGCCGCTGCAGACCAACGCAGGGACAGTAAGCTGCTCAGGTGGTTGCCTCACAAACTCCTTTAAAAGGTTCACATGACATGTTTCCCCGTCCTCGTGTTCAATAGCCCCGTTCCCACAACTCTCCTCCACCTGGGAACTACTCTGTCGCAGAGTGCCATCACGCCCAACCATGTCACTAGGGGGGACAGGTTCTGGGGCCACTCCGGAGCTCACCTCTGGGTCAAGTACCGATTCGCCAAGAAGAGCCGCTGGATCAAAACTCACAAAACTTCTCCCAACTTTAGCTTTCTCCTTCCGACCGTCGGGTGACAACACACGCCATCTGCTGTAATTGACACCTCTCGACCAACTCCTGCCCCTCCCTACTCATGTCGTCCGCCCTCTCGGCAACGACTAAGGGAGGAACCTCAGAAGTAGGCACCGCAAAGTCGTTGCCGAGAAGAAGGTGGGCGCCCTCTACTGGCAGTTTCTCTACGATTCCAACATCTATCTCACGTGTCACACCATCAACCTCCAGCTCCACTCGAACCAACTGGTATGACCGTGTAGCATTAATACCCTGCACCACAACTACCCGTGCCGCGTTTATAGGTTGGCCTGTAAAGTTTTTCATCAGAGTCTGGGATGCACCTGTATCTCGCAACAACTCCAACCCATGCTTGAAACCAGCCCAACTCACGCAGCCACGCCCTCTATGGTCGCAAAAAGCATCGCGGACAGGCTTGGCGCGCGTGCTTCTAACATCCCCTTGCATACTCTCCCCCGATCACCACCTTTATCACTGTTTCTCTCACTCGATTCTCTCTTTCCATACTCTAACCTTTATTAACTGCACAACACTCCCCTTGGGTTCTGCATACGGTTTTCATAGCAGGCCCATTGTATTGCATGCGCCGTCCTCAGAGATATTTACATGTACTTAGAATAGGTTTGAGGGTTCTTAGTTAGTATAGGTTAAGAACTTTGTGTGTGTCTCCATTATTGATTTAGTGTTTCTGCTCTTTTATTTAATGCTAGACTGGGATAAGGTAACTGTAGTCGTTGTCTTCGATGTGCGTACGGTTTGCCTATACCTACACGACTTCGACCGGTCCTGTGGTAGTCTGGGTTGTCTTTTCGGTTGCGTCCTTTGCGAGTGCAGCATTGTGTTGACTGAGGGTTTTGGCCTGTACCAGTTCCACACTTTGCTGCCTCTTTGCTTGTCTTTAGAGGGTCGCCAGGATAGAACCAGATACTTGTGATCTGGATCTATCAAGAGAGCCCCCCTGGTCAATTAACGTAACTTAAAGGATGCAGTCTTAAGGACATCGCTAGGCTATGAGCCTGTCTTGCTCAACCCCAGTTCCTTACCTAGAGTATCCCAGCTAGATATTATTAATCGAGTAGACACTTGTTAGTATTTAATATAAGCTCTTTGATATGTGCGCATTATTATTCACAGCATTTATTAGTCTAGGTTGTTGCTGAGCCGCACAACCATAGCAGACTGTTTCGTTGATGAGGAAGTACTTCTTTTAGTGTCGAGCATTGCTACCGTTGTGCATTTATAGTATTCTCGTGTCAGTTAACATTATATGTCCTATCTTTTAGTGTATTCGATTTACACGTGTGGTGTCCTGCCTCCTGCCTTTATATAGTTTAAGATACGAGCATCTTATGAGCATCAGACTTTCTTCAGAAGTTTCCAGGTCTATGCTGTAGGACTATACTTCACTTTCTTTCAGATAGGAGTGAAGAGTTTATTGTTGTTTAGAGTAACTGTATTGAAACATCTTTTTATTGTATTAAATCTTGCAGTGATTTAATTGATCTTTCCATAGATTCCTTTTTATGCATTTTAACGTAACTTGCATCTTGTTTGTTATCAGGCTATACCAGTGTGGGTTAGCCTGAAGTAGAGTACATTTATGCCCAGTTAAGGATACCCCGCTATTGCAGATAAACTCTGGAGGGTATAGGTGTTTTTGTTCACCGGCTTATAAGTTCGAGGGTTTGGATCTAGCGTACCGTTGTTGCATAGTGCCCTATTCCTAGTCCAATCATTAACACCTTACGAGCGGCCTATGCGGTTTATTTATGTGTACCGCACAGCGGGTGTTTTAGGGACCGTGCAACGCGAGTGCAAAAAGCATTAAGTGCCTTTGTTTAATTCGTAGTCCCGGTCGTAACATCATCTTAACGCGCTAACAACATATAAATTGATGTTGTAAGTATGTTATTACATGACAAAGATCAAAAATTGTTTTATTTGTACTAACACCGTCATATTTACGTCCTTGCTGTTTGTTCAATACAGGGTACATAATTACATTATTTATTTATAATGTGGCACGTCCCATAGTCGTAACAAACGATGTAGTCCGTACATTATAGAACAATATTCGTAAATACTAACCAAAGACGTAGTAACAACGTCTTCAAACTATATGCACTTAAGGTCATTTACTTAGGTTATATTACAACCTATAATAAATACATTTGCGACATATTTTTTTCAACATTGTTACATTACCATACCAGCACTATTTTGACGTATTTTGTAGTTACAAATAACATTGTGCTAGTTTGTCTCTGAATGATTGTAACGTAATGTTTTAGAGGACTTCATGGCTATGTCCTAGAAACGTGTTAAGTGTATGTAGTATGTCAGTATTAACATACCGTAACTATTCACTTTTGCAGTACGTTTTCTACACATATTTTTGTTACGTGCTATTTCAGTACTAAACATACGTCTAATGTTACTAACTTTTAACGTTTCCCTTACATTTCATATTGAAGATTTTAAATTAGTGTCATCTTTACGTGCTAACAACATATAGATTGACGTTGTAAGTATGTTATTACATGACAAAGATCAAAATTTATATTATTTGTACTAGCAACGTCATATATACGACTTTGTTGTTTGTTCAATACAGGGTACATAATTACATTATTTCATTTCTAATGTGGCACGTTTCATAGACGTACACACGATGTAGTCCGTACATTATAGAACAATATTCGTATTTACTAACCAATGACGTAGTAACAACGTCTTCAAACGATATGCACAAAAGGTAATTAACTTACATTATAAAACAACGTTTAATAAATATATTTGCGACGTGTTTTTGTAAATATTGTGACATTACCATACCAGCACTATTTTAACGTATTTTGTAGGTACCAATAACATTGTGTTAGTTCGTCTCTGAATGATCATAACGTAATGTTTTAGAGGACGTCATGAGTATGTTCTAAACACGTGTTAAGTGCATGCAGTATGTTAGTATTACAATAACATCATTATATACTTTTAAATTACGTCCTCTACACAAATGCTTCTTACGTAATATTTTAGTACTGAGAAAACGTCTCATGTTACCGACTATTTACGTTTTCCATACATGTTTTTTTATGGTTTATAATTAGTATAATCTCTATGTCCTCACAACATAAATATAGACGTTGTAATTATGTTATCAAATGACAAAGATTACCGTTTCTAACATTTGTACTAACAACGTCTTTTGTACATCCTTACTGTTCGTCCAATGCAAGTAAGTTGCACTCTAACATTACATAATTTCCGATTTGGCATGTAGTATAGATGTACAACAAATACAAAAATAAATCAAATAAAATAAAAATAACTGTATAAGATACGTATAAAACCACTATCATATTTACCGGCAGAATATGTTGCAACTACTTTTCGACACTATATCGTTTCATAAAGCTATTAGATAATTGTTAGGGTAACAACATTTTAATGATGGATAATATTATGGTTACAATTGTAACTTAATGTATTAGAGGACTTCTTGAGTATGTCCTAAAACACGTGTTAAGTGTATGTAATATGTTAGTATACACATAACGTCACTATTAACTTTTACCGTACGTTTTCTACACATATTTATGTTACGTGCTACTTCAGTACTGAAAATACGTCTAATGTTACTAACTATTAACAGTTTTCTTACGTTTCATATTGAAGGTTTTAAATTAGTGTCATCTTTACGTACTAACAACATATAGATTGACGTTGTAAGTATGTTATCACATGACAAAGATCAACATTTATATTATTTGTACTAACAATGTCATATTTACGTCCTTGCTATTTGTTCAATACAGGGTACATAATTACATTATTTAATTTCTAATGTGGCACGTCTTATAGACTTAACAAATTATGTAGTCCATATATTATAGAACAATATCCGTAATTACTAACCAATAACGTAGTAACAACGTCTGCAAACTATATGCACTTAAGGTAATTAACTTAGGTTATATTGCAACCTTTAATAAATACATTTGCGACATATTTTTATAAACGTTGTAACACTACCATACCAGCACTATTTTGACGTATTTTGTAGTTACAAATAACATTGTGCTAGTTCGTCTCTGAAGGATCGTAACATAATGTTTTAGAGACTTCTTGAGTATCTCCTAAACACGTGTTAAGTGTATGTAGTATGTTAGTAATAACATAACGTCACTATTAACTTTTGCAGTAAGTGTTGCACATATTTTTGTAACATGCTATTTCAGTACATAAAATTCGTCTAATGTTACTAACTATTAACGTTTTCCTTACGTTTCGTATTGAAGGTTTTAAATTAGTGTCATCTTTACGTGCTAACAACATATAAATTGACGTTGTAAGTATGTTATCACATGACAAATATCAACATTTACATTATTTGTACTAACAATGTCATATTTACGTACTTGCTGTTTGTTCAATACAGGGTACATAATTACATTATTTAATTTCTAATGTAGCACGTCCCATAGACGTAGCAAATTATGTAGTCCGTACATTATATAACAATATCCGTATTTACTAACCAATGACGTAGTAACAACGTCTTTAAACGATATGTACGTAAGGTCATTAACTTACATTATATTACAACCTTAAGCAAATATATATGCGACATATTTTTCTAAACATTGTAACATTACCATACCAACACTATTTTGACGTACTTTGTAGGTATCGTATAAATACGATAGAATATGACTCTTTTGTGTTCTCGTATGTCTCTGTGACGACACGATCTCTTCTACAGCACTACGTAGGACGGTAGATCGTATATTATAAGATTGTAAATAAGTTAAGTTATAAAAGGCCTAATATGCTATTAAGCAATATTGCCATGGTCTTCTGTAGTATATATGAATTTATCATATATATTAATATAATTTATCGTATAGAGCAACCTAGATACGGTACGATAATTTGGGCTCCTGGCGGTTTGCCAAGGCAGCAAGGTGTGCTTTTGAGGTACGCCAGAGCCTTCACGAACACCAACCAGTCAACATATAATTTTTCCGCCCTCAGTTGATCGAGCTTTTGTGCCTCTAATCACAATACACATACAGCAATACACTTAGCTACACCATCACGACGCTCTCATCGACATCATGACTGACTGATAGATAAGCATAAATTATAATAATCATGTCCATTCCCATGTAATCATTTATTCTTTCTTTAACTTGACTCGAGTCTTGGCACCGAAGTCTCGTTCCCCATTGTCCACCGCCATATTGGGTAAAACGTTCTCCCTTGCCTCATTGCCACGTGGAACTATTGGTGAGTTAATTCCTGGCTAATATTAACCTTTATAACCTTACCCTATATATACATTTATTATGTGAGACCTTTGGATATAAATTAGCTTGTTTCAGATTGAATTCAATTTAGATATAGAGTAGTTTTAATTTAGATTGATTTTATTTGATTCATTATAGCTTAGTAATATTTAACTTCCATTGATAGTTTACCACATTGGTGCCCAGACCCGGGAATTAGCTACCAGTAAGGGATTTTAAGGCAATGAACAAGGGGACATATAACAGGATGCAGGAACAACTCTATGATAAACTGGCAAGGCTAGCCAAGCGATGGTTAGAGCCGGAATGCAGGGTTGTGTCATTGCGCCTGCCTAAGTCCTGCATCCCACCCATCATCTTTCCCCAGTAATGTTCTTTTCCGTTTCAGACTTCCTGTGACATATGACCTGACCTAACATTTCTTCTTGTTCAATATGATCCATTAGTAGGTATTGCTATTTAGTGTACTATTTTTTCTCCATAACATAGAAGTCCGCCGGTTGGCGTCTCTTAATTAGACTATTATTTGGCCGTTGTCTTTGTAACAAAATATTTAGATACATAGCCTATAGGCTCGCATGCAAAATGGATAAAGACCATAAAGAGATACCGTCTAGAGGGGTGCTAAGCAAAGCCCCTAAAAATCAAAGGGCGGGACTTCGGGGAGTATTAAATAGGCTAATTGTGGACTTAAACACTTTCATCACTACTGCTGAACTAGAGGAATTGGAGGCTAGATTAGATAACGTCCAGGCTACCCACGGTCGTATTATGGCTCTGAGTGAGGTGATTGTGGCTGACATGATAGAGGAGGAAGAGATAGTTACAGAGTGTGATAATCGTGCCCTCTATGACGAACCTGTCTTTAGAGCGAAGCGCCTATTACAGCGTGCTGTCGCAAGTAAGAAGGGAGGCGATAATGAGGCCCATAGAAGGGCTGACCCAAAACATACTGTACACCTCCCTAAGCTCAATCTTCCTACATTTGGGGGCAAGTTAACCGAGTGGTTAGCTTTCTGGGACGTATTTCGATCTACGGTTCATGAATCCTCTTTGGATAATGTCCGCAAGTTTCACTATCTGAAGGGACAAATGGAAGGAGAGGCCGTACATTTAATAGAGGGTTTTGCAGTAGTGGGTGGTAGTTATCTTGAAGCGGTTCACCTATTAGAGTCCACATACGGGGATAGAGAGCAGTTGAAGATGGCCCATGTTGTTGCCTTGTTGGGGCTCGCAGAACCACAGTATAAGGTTGATGAGTTGACAAACTTCAGGGCAAATATGGAGTGCCATACTCGATCGCTAGACACCCTAGGGCTTACCACACAGGAAATGATAGTCATTATCTTGCGTCAGAAGCTTCCTATGGCAATACTTGATAAGGTAAGATCATTTGAGCTGGGGGAATTCAAAACTCAGTTCAGTAAGGAGATCAATAATCTACAGTTGAACAAAGGGAAAATGTATGTGTCGGGAGGGAGTGAGAATGTGGAGAAGAGGGGAACAGTAAGCATGACAGTGGGGACTAAAGTAAAGAAAGAGGGTGTGTATAAATACCTGCTCAGATTCTATGTAAGCTATGTAACAACAAACATAAATGGAGTTTCTGCGTAAAATACCCGACAAATGAGACAAAACTAGCACAGGCGAAAAGATTGAAGCTATGTGTAGGTTGTCTAAGTGGGGAACATGGTAAGCAGGGACAATGTACTGCTACATACTTAAGGCCCTGTCGGCACTGCAAAGGACATCACTTTGATAAGTTGTGTCCTACTGCAGATAAAGTCAAAGACGTCAAAAATGAGGGTACTACAACTGTGGCACTAGGTAGCACGCAAGACACCACTATATTGCCCACAATACAGATTCCCATGGAAGGTAATGACATTAACAAAGTTTGTCGGGTACTTCTAGATCAAGGATCTCAACGTTCCTTTATAAAGAGGTCCGTACTAGTGGGATTGAAGCACCGAATCGTAGGGGCTGAGACTCTTCGATTACAGGGCTTCACAGGGGTTACTGATAAACAAGACTACGAGATAGCGGAGATTTCATATTTCTATCGTAAAAACCGGTACTTTATGACTTGTATCGTAGTAGACACCCTACCAGAATATGTATCTGTGGGTGTGAAGAAGGTGGAACACGCATTACGTAGCAAAGGGGTTAACTTGTCAGATCCCATGGGAAATCAGAGTGAGGTGCATGTTCTACTTGGTGTGGATCATTATTATGAAGTAGTATACCCTGGATTTAAAAAGATGTGTGGTGTAATTTTAACCCTTAATTAGCGGCTCACCACATAAGTCGAGTTAAATAAAGCTGGACTATGTGGCGGCGCTCGACATAACTCGAGTGGCAATTTCAGCACGTAATGTTGCTGAGAGAGAGAGACAAGTGGTGGCAGGAGAGTAGCGAGCGTATGACTGCTCCAGACCACCGCGGCGAACCTACTGACACGAATCTCACCTCCCTCCTACCTCTCTCACTCGCTATATAAGGAATTGTATGGGGAAAGTGCCTAATTACATGCTTTTTGCACTCGCGTTGCACGGTTATTGCAAGAAAACTAGCCATCATAAAAGGATCGTTATGGTGTCATTCGAATGCTCTGTTTATGCCCTTTCAGGGATAGATACTTGTTTTACGTTCTGGGTCTTATTTAGGCATGAAAATGATCACGTAAACAGCCCTATTTTGGCTAAAAACACCCCGCTGGGCGGTACATATAAATAAACCGCATAGGCCGCTCTTAAGGTGTTAATCCCCACTACATTTGGATACTGCATGTGCGGAAAGGTGTATACTACACAGTCAAAGGTCCTGGTTGACACGGTCTCGATATATAGAGTCAATGTAACCACGGCAGAGGAGTTGGGAAGGGAGGATTCCCAACCTAGTGACCCTAAGATGGCTGCCGAGTTCGACCTGGAACGACTGTGGAGATTGGATCACATAGGCATTAATTCTATGGAGACTGATTATGACTCGGAAGTTGCGCTACAAAGGTTTGATGAGTCTGTGTGCTACTGTGCCTCAGACAAGCAATATAAAGTTAGTTTACCCTGGAAGAACAGTGAGATAAGCCTGCCTACCAACTATGGTTTGGCATTAGGTCGCTTGCGCGCATTGCAGCGGAAATTGTCTAACGAACCGAGCACGCGCCAGGCGTATGACGATGTATTTCGGAGTTATGAGGATAGGGGCTTTATAGAGAGAGTCGATGTCAAGGAACCGTGTAAGAAGGGTAGGGTTCACTATCTGGCCCATCATGGGGTAAAGAAAGACAGCGTCACCACACCAATACGGGTGGTGTATGACTGTTCTGCCCACCAAGGTCAACAACCCAGTCTGAATGACTGCCTGTTGACAGGTCCGTCCATGGTGTTGGACCTGTCCCAATATCTATTGCGGTTTAGGCTGGGAAAGTACGCCTATACCAGTGACATCGAGAAAGCATTCTTGATGGTCAAGCTAAAGGAGGAAGATAGAGATGTTACCCGCTTTCTTTGGTTCGGCGACATTAGCGACTCTGAAAGTCCCATCATAATATACCGTTTTCGGGTTGTATTCTTTGTGGCCACTTGCTCGCAGTTTTTGTTAAATGCCACAATCAGAAAACATCTAGCTGACACTCGTGAGGACACAAGTAAACTATCTCGCTGCTTATACATTGACAATTTGCAGGGTACTAGCGATAGTCAAGATGATTTGTTATATACATACTGGCAAACACGCAGATTGTTTGCGGATGCACATCTATTTCTACGCGAGTGGGTTACTAATAGTGAAGATCTTCAGAGTTTAATACAAGTGGATGGTACGGCATCTCTTAACCAGGAAAAGTCAAGAAATTTGGGGATGATCTGGCAACCTAAACATGACATATTAACTTTTCAAACAAGGTCTTTTGCTCAGCAGACAGGAGCGCACACCAAAAGAAGCCTGTTGAGCAAAGTTGCGCAATTTGTTGATCCTTTGGGTCTAGCATTACCCGTTACCATAAGAGCTAGGATTCTAATGCAGAAGTTTGGAGACGTAAGATAGGATGGGATGACAGTTTGCCCGAGGACCTGAATGACCAAGGGACATTGTTGTTGAATGAATATGCCATCCTATGTACTAAACCTATACCTCGTAAAGTGGCGGCGTTCAGTGACGTTACGTTACACACGTTTTGCGATGCTAGCGCCACGGCATACGGGGTAGCCATATATGTCGTTACTTCATTTGGGGCACATTTAGTTACAGCCCGGGCCAAGGTAGCCCCGGTTAAAAAGGTAACTATCCCTAAAATGGAATTGACTGCCGTGCTGCTATTAGCACGTCTGGTGCAACATGTACGCGCAGCATACGAGAGCGAATTAAATATTGAAATCGTATGGTGCGATAGTCAGGTCGCACTCAACTGAATACATAGCAAGAAGTCTCTGCCAGTTTATGTGCGGAATAGGGTAGATGAGATTAGAGCCCTTTTGCCAGACGTTGCTTATCATTATGTAAATACAAAAGAAAACCCTAGTGATCTCATAACTAGGGGTATAACGGCTAGCCAGTTAATGAAGTCCGAATTGCGGTGGCATGGTCCAAAGTGGCTGCTCCATGAAAGTGAATGGACGATATGGCATGCTGTTGGTGAGGGACTTCTGCCACTGGAAACAGTGGCAGTTACAGCCCAACCAAATGAGCCACCGGGTCCTATCATAAAGTGGGCAAGATTTGGTGACTAATAAACTAATCAGAGTTGTAGCTTGGGTATTGCAATATGAATCCAATCTCAAGCTTAAAGTAACTGGCCAACTCTGCAACAGGGGTCACAACATTGATGCTCGTGAATTTAAAGCAGCTGAAGTAACTTTGATCAATGGGTTCAAATAGAAACCTTTTCCAATGAATTAGAATCATTGAAAGGCTCGAATAAGACATTAACTCCCTCCGACATATTATGTTCCAATAAGTCCAAGGAGGCGCTTGACAAGTATTTTGGGTCTTGAATTTGGCTCATGAGTGTTGTCGAAGCCTTATATTTTTCGCGATTTCCATCCACCAGAATGCTGTTTATTGTGATGTATCATATATCAATGGAAAGAGGAATATTTATAGTACATGATAAAATAAAAAAAAATGTAAATAAATCGAAATATGAAAGTGTAAATGAGTCCGGAATACAATTATTTCCCATACAATTGTCTTCACACCGTCCTAACTCTAAATTGTGAGTGATGACCATATATTTTTTTTGCTCAAATAATAGTATTGTTTCTCCTCTTTCCAAATCTGAAAACAGAAATTGTTTATCTTCAATAGTTCTCAAGCAGTGACCGACAAAAAAAATATATGATTTTGATTTATATGGTTTATAACATTTTCAATTTATTTCGTTGCTACGAAGTGTATGGTTTTAAATTTAGGCTGTATGAATACATCAAATAATGCTGATGAGTATAAAACAAACTAGAAGTTCCTAGGACAAATACTTTTTGCGCTATGAATATTTGAAATGAAGAGCCAAAATGCGAATATTTACGCTTCACCCATCTCTGTTCCGGCGATGCTAGCCGGGTTCCGAGCTGTTCCCCACCTCGTGGTTGCGTTATTTGCTCGGATACGTATATAACTGTATATATCATCGGAATCGGAAAATTGTGCTCTTTCCAATGGTGAAAACAAAAATAATATAGCATAATTGGTTCGCGAGCTATGCACAATTGTTTCCATGCAGTGGCCGAAAAAAAAAAAATCTGATTTTGATTGATATGGTTTATAACATTTTCGATTTATTTCGTTGCTATGAAGTGTATGGTTTTAAATTTAGGCTGAATGAATACGGCAAATAATGCTAATGAGTATAAAATAAACTAGAAGTTCCTAGGACAAATACTTTTTGCGCTATGAATATTTGAAATGAAGAGCCAAAATGCGAATATTTACGCTTCACCCGTCTCTGTTCCGGCGATGCTAGCCGGGTTCCGAGCTGTTCCCCACCTCGTGGTTGCGTTATTTGGTCGGATACGTATATAACTGTATATATCACCGGAATCGGAAAATTGTGCTCTTTCCAATGGTGAAAACAAAAATAATATAGAGTAATTGGTTCGTGAGCTATGCGCAATTGTTTCCATGCATTGTTATTGTTATGAAAATATATGAGAATGTTTATACAGTTGTATATCTTTGCCACAATATACACCCTTTCCAACGAGAAGGGAAATGGCTCCTGGGTTGACACTGAAAAAACAAAATAAAGTAATGTAAGGTAATATATATATAATTCAGAATATATATATATATACAGTATATATAATATAAAAGTACAGTATATATATATATATATATATATATATCTATATATATATATACTATATATATATATATATATACAGTATATATATATATATATATATATATATATATATATATATATATATATATATATATATATATATATATATATATATACAAGGTGTCAAACAAAATATAAAGAATGGTAAATGGTAATGGTAATGTATGTGTGGAGATATATATATATATATATATATATATATATATATATATATATATATATATATATATATATATATATATATATATATATATATATATATATATGGTGTCAAACCAGAGAAATATGTGCAAATTTCCAAGCCACCCAAAGAGGTACTGCACTGGACTCGTTATTTTTTTAGAGTGGTTTCCCCAGGAGGCCTATATCCACTGTAGTGCAAAATGTAGTAGAAATTGATTTTTTTTTTTTTTATGATGATGATGATGATGATGATGGTGATGATGGTGGGTGAATGAAGGTGGGCCCCGAACCTCGGAAGTGATGATTGAATGAATGAATGAATTATATATGGGGGGAGGGGGGTATAATGGGGGAAGAGGGGGAGGGTGTATAATGGGGGAGGGAGGGGGCGTAACTTAGATAAATACATAAATACGAAATATATATATATATATATATATATATATATATATATATATATATATTATATCAATCTACGATTAGAAAAATAAAATAAAATACAAATAAAAAATAACCCTCCCGCACCCCCCAAAAAAAAAAATATATATATATATATATATATATATATATATATAATATATACTGTATATATATTATATGGGGGGAGGGGGGAGGGAGGTATAATGGGGGAGGGAGGGGGGTATAATGGGGGGGGAGGGAGGGGGAGAGGGCATAACATAGATAAATACATAAACACAAATTATATTATATATATATATATATATATATATATATATATATATATATATATTATATCAATCTACAATTAGAAAAATAAAATAAAAATAAAAAATAACCCTCCCCCACCAAAAAAAAAAAAAAAAAAAAAAAAAAATATATATATATATATATATATATATATATATATATGGGGGGAAGGGAGGGAGGGGAGGGGGGGAGGGGAGGGGGGAGGGAGGTATAATGGGGGGGGGGAGGGAGGGGGAGGGGGGGAGGGGGGGAGGGGAGGGGGGGAGGGGAGGGAAGGTATAATGGGGGGGGGGGGGAGGGGAGGGGGCATAACATAGATAAATACATAAACACGAATTATATTATATATATATTATAGTTTATATATTATATAATAATATATATATATATATATATATATATATATATATATATATATATATATATATATATATTATATATATATATATATATAATTATATATAATAAGAGTTTGTGGTGGGGGACATTTATGTTGGGTATAATAATAAATAATAATAATAAATAATAATAATAATAATAATAAAATAATCATAATAATAATAAATTATAATATAATAAAGCAAAAATATAAATGAAATACAAATATAAATACTTTTTTATGGGTGATCCCATACACAGGAATAACAGGTATAATAATAAATAATAATAATACAAATAATAAAATAGGCCTAAACACAAAAATAATAAAAATAATAAAATGGTGGTGGTGGTGGTGGAGATGGTGGTGGTGTTGGTGGAGATGGTGGTGGTGTTGACACAAATTGGGTTGGGTTCATTTTCTGCCCTGGCCCACGGCCAGAAAGGGGCCCCTCCCCTATTGGTGCCACCCCCCCCACCATCCCCCCCAACACCACCACCATCTCCACCAACACCACCACCATCTCCACCACCACCACCACCATCTCCACCACCACCACCCCCCCGACCATCCCCACCACCACCACCATCACCACCACCATCCACCAACCACCACCACCACCACCACCAAAAATGTTTGTACTTACTCACACTGCTGAGATTCCCTCGTGGCCACCAAGCCGTATAAAAAAAAATTAAAGCATAAAAACAAATTATATATATATATAATATATATATATATGGGGCCGGGGAAGGGGAGGGGGGGAGGGAGGGGGATGGTGGGGAGGGATGGGGGAGGGGGGAGGGCGGGGGGTTAATGCGGGACATATAAGGGAGGTATATAATACAATCGTATAAATAAAACATAAGGTATAATAATATACCCCTATTTATATATATATATATATATATATATACATCAACTACAATTAGAACTAAAATAAAAATGAAAAAAAATAACATAAACCGTCCCCCCCCCCAAAAAAAAAATATAAAAAAAAAAATGTATTATTATATATATATATATATATACTATATATTAGATATATATATCATATAGATATATATATAATATGGGGGGAGGGGGGGAGGGGAGGGGGGAGGGAGGTATATGGGGGGAGGGGGAGTGATACAATAAAGTGGGGGTGAGGGGGGAGGAGGGGAGGGGGGAGGGAGGGAAGGGAGGGGGGGGAGGGGAGGGGGGGGGGGGGGGAGGAGGGGGAGGGGCATAAATAGATATAATACATAACACGAATTAATATATATATATATATATATATATATATATATATTTATATATATATTATATCAATCTACAATTAGAAATAATAAATAAAAATATAAATATCCTCCCCACCCAAAACAAAAAAAAAAACATATATATACTATATATAATATAATATATATATATATATATATGGGGGGGGGGGGAAGGGGGGGGGGAGGGAGGGGAGGGGAGGGGGGAGAGGGAGGTATTATGGGGGGGGAGAGGAGGGGGAGGGGGGGAGGGGGGGGGGAGGGGAGGGGAGAGGGGAGGGGTAGGGGGGGGGGGGAGGGGGAGGGGGCAAACTAACAGATAAATACATAAACACGATATATTATATATATATATATATATAATTATATATATATATATATATATATATATTATATATATATATAAATATATATATATATATATATATATATAGATATATATATATATAAATATATAAATATATATATATATAGATATATATATATATATATATAGAATATATATATATATATAATATATATATATATATATATATATATATATATATATAATTATATATATATATATATATATATATATATATATATATATATATATTATATATATATATATATATAAATATATATAATGAGAGTTTGTGGTGGGGGACATTTATGTTGGGTATAATAATAAATAATAATAAATAAAAATAATAATACTGATAATAATAATAATATATATACTAATAATAAATTATAATATACTAAGGGGGGGAGGGGAGGGGGGAGGGAGGTATACAGGGGGGGGGGAGGGAGGGGGAGGGGAGGGGGGGATTGATTGATTGATTGATTCTTTATTGAGAAAGCATAAATACATGGGAATACATAATTACACGTCTCAAAAGGGCAAAGGTGATAAAACAGTGTTTTACCCTACTCATATTATACATGTACAATATAAACACAAACATGAATACAACATTTAGTAAGTTTTTATCTCTATACTTGTTAGCAAACCAGTTGTCCCTAACTGTTTAAGAAGGACCCTTAGCTAAGCTGGGCTTAGGCTTAGCGCGGGTTTGTTATAATCCTTCTACTTTCCTTAATGTCATAGAATGACCCTCCCACTCCAGTTTAATGCATGCCTACCTATACACACACATACATACACCCATACACAAATAAATACCTATACAGTATATACATATATATAATATACCACATATACATACATATACATACACACACACAGACACACACACACATGCATGTACATATACTACATAAATACCTATACACACAATAATTCATACAATAACACACAAATTTCACAATATACAGGGTATACATACACATTTATTTTATAATAACAATAATGATATAATGAGGCTATCAATTACATAATCTCATAACACTAAATCCTAAACTTTGTTTTATGTATATTTACCTTACGATGTATTGTATTTGTTTGCATTTGGCTATTATTTGAGTAATCATATTATGATTGAACATCCATATAATTTGTTCATCGACCTTATCTATGACATTGTTTCTATATTTCGCTAGGTGTTGGCAGTGCAGTATATAATGATTTAAGGTATGACTTATTGGTTTTTTAAATAGTTGACAACATATTTCGTGTTCTCCTTTAGGAACACCAGGTTCCCACATGGAACAATATCCTAACCTAAGCCGAGTGCACAAGGAGTCCTTCCTAGCACAGTATAAGTTTCCGTATATGAGGCTAGTTCGCCGTGCAACGTTATAATAATGATAGAATGTTGCACTATTCGCGGGTTTTTCTTGCATCATAACAAGTTCCGCATCCTTTTGTTTTGTTCTAATTGTTGATTTAAATTGTCTTAAAGATTGAATGCACTCGTAATCTAAATTGTGTCTTTCTCTGTGCCTAATTTAGCAAGTTCGTCCGCTCTGTCATTGTGTGTTATCCCAACATGTGAAGGTATCCACGTAAATTTGACCATTCTCCCATTATTGCGTAGTTCATCTATAATAACCTTACACTGAGATACCAGCTTTTCATACACGGGTTTTTTGCTGTTCATAGATTCCAAAGCACTTCGACTGTCTACGAAAAAGCACACATCACCTTCTCCCCCTCTTATTTTATTTAACCCGTATAACATAGCACATATTTCTGCCTGCGTAGAGGACACGTTGTTACTTATTCTATAATAATATTCACTGTATAAGTTATCGTTACCTACATCGTCACTCACCAGTAACCCACATCCTGCTCTCCCATTTTCTGTGACAGAGCCATCGCAGTATACTTGCGCAACATTATCATCTTTTAATTCATTTATCTTTTCTTCAACAATTATTTTAAGTTCCCCAGTCTCGTACATACATTTCTTTTTCCCCAGCTTGATAATGTTTATATCCACGCCTTTATCTTCCCAGGGTGGAGGTTTTTGTGCCCTCTCTTCGACCAGAAACAAATTTATTAGGTCAAATTTCTGTACTTTATGTATTAGTTCTTTTAGGTATCCCCTCTTGCCTTGCCTCCTGAAGGTTCGAATTTTACGTATGCCATCGTTGACGTCTTGTGCCAATTTTTCACCACTCCCTGACCGTATATGTCTCATTGCCGATACTAGGTTTACTTCCTCTATTCTGTGTCGCAAGGTTGTTAAATTTAATTCTAATCTCATAGCAGCTACCATCGCATTTTTGGGGCAGTTTAATATAACCCGCATAGCCTCATTTTGGATAGTTTCTATTTTATCCAACCTTCCTTCACCAAGGCAAGAGAGAACGGGGCTGGCCTATTCCACCACTGACCTACTCGTGGTGAGGTACATCATCCGCAGTTCCTGTACACCAACACCTGTACCACTCCAAGCTAGAGCTTTCACGGGTGCCATACGTGCCTTACATTGTGTTTGTATATGATGTAACTCGGCATCTTTACTGTCTGATGTATATCCTATATAGATGCCTAGATAACTTATGGCTCCTAACCCTATCAATATTTTTTTCATTCACAGCTAATTGTTTATCGCCCATAGCACGACACTGAAATTTAGTTTTTTCTTCATTAATTACTAGCCCTAGCTTCTGGGTTAATTGCCCAAATTTGTTGAGGGCCAATTGCATATTCTCAACGCTACTGCTTTGCAGCATTATATCGTCTGCGTATATTGTTATTTTAACACCTGGACCTAGCATATCTTGGGCTATCCTATTCATTAGGACATTAAAGAGGAATGGACTTAATACCCGCCTTGTGGTGTACACAGGTCACGTTTCCTTTCCTCAGAAAGAGCCACTTGATACCACACCTGCGCCTTCCTTCCAAATAAATAATCTCCTATCCAATGTAATAATTTTCCTTTTACACCCATGTTAGCTAATTCAAACAAAATTACCTCTCCATTTGCTTTATCAAAGGCGCCCTTGAGATCCACGTATACCCTGCAGTAATCATTATCGTTGGCCAGACACTTTATGACTGCATCAGATGTACCCCTACCTTTTCTAAAACCGAACAGATTGTTGCACAATTTATCGGCTGTGATATATAATAGCCTCTCCAACACGATTCTCTCCATCATTTTGGACATACACGATGTGAGGGAAACGGGTCTACTCTCCCGATTTGGTTTAGGGATGGGAATGATTATAGCTTTTTTCCACGCTTTAGGTAGTTTACCCTCTTTAAGACTCATGTTGAATAATCGAAGGAGGGGGCTATCTTCTATAGTGGCTAGGCAGTTTAATACATCGTAAGTTATACCGTCTTCCCCGGGAGCTGTAGATTTACCTTGTTTAATTGCTCTAAGTAGTTCATCTCTTGTTATATCTACATCTGTGATGTGTGCTATATTTAATGCGTTAACAATAGTTTCTCTCCTCTCATTTCCCAACCCTCTAATCCCTCCCTGACGTCCTGCGGCAGTGAATCGGTACTAGCGGCAGTTGCCCACTTTTCCATTAATTCGTTGCCTTTTGTTGTGGGTGTGGGGGTGCGACCTTTCTTTTCCTTTTTCCCCCTTCTTTTTTTACTTCTCCCCAGATTTCACTGATATTTGTGGTATTCCCAATCTTATTGCAAATTTCTTCCAATAGTCTCCTCTCACTTCTTTACGGGCCTGCACGCAAATCCGGGACGCCTCAAGTAGATCGGATTTAGTAGAGTCATCCCTTCCCGCCTCCACCCACTTCTTATGGCTTTGCTTAAGCATTTTTGACCAATCCTTTAATGTTTGGTCATTATAGTATTATTCCGGTTTGACGAATATTCCCTTATTTTCTTTTCTCCTTTAACACTTAATGACTCTTCTATAATTTTGGCCATATCTTCATAAAACTGATTTGTACAAATTGGTTCATAGTCTCTATACCAATCCCGAATACTATTGGAAAATTAGTTATATTGTCTAGAGGTAATATTATCCTTTTTCTTATATACTTTATGTCCACTTTACCAAAGGAATACTTATATCTAAAGAGAAATGGTCGCTGAGTAATTCCGGTGTAACATCACACCTCCCATCCAAACCTTGGCCATTAATAATCACTGCATAGTCTAGCCTCCCTCCCTGTATGTGTGTTGCTGCCTGTGTCACTAGCAATTGGATATCTGGCTAGTCTTTCAATAATTGAGTGAAACTCCTCCCGTTAGTGTTGGTAGTTTCCCCGCTCTCTAATTTCCTGTGACGAGCGTGTAGGTCCCCGGCAATAAGAGTTACCTCATTAAATACACTATTAGGTAGAGAGTTAATGGAAAAACAATTCTTAGATACGTAAAGGTTAACAACACTTATTGACCCCTCTTTCATAAATAATTTAATAGAAACTGATTCTACCCCGTCGGTTTTATGAGGGTTTTCTACACGCTCCGAGGGAATGGTATTTATCACGTAGGTGATACGCCCCTAATGCCTTCGCTCGCCGGGAGAGTATATTTTTTATATCTATTTAGCTTTAACAAGTTAACATTCCCTTGCCGAGTCTCTTGGAGGAGTATAACATCTATATCATATTATTTACATAATAATGCAAGTCATCAATTGTATTACGTAGTCCCATTAACATTCCATGAAATTACTCTAAGTTCATTTTGCTCCATTGTTACTCGGTGTATCCGTTATTGATTCCGACATACCTTCTATTTTTGTCATGATTTTATCCATTGTCGGAACATACCCAGTCCATGAATAATTCTTTTTCCCGGTCTCACACATAGCTAGCGCACTCGAGCACTACAAGGTATTCGTCATCAGCTTGGTGGTACAGAGTTTATATACGGTAAATTTAAATAGTTGATTCACTTTCTTCTTTTGCTGTAAAGGGAGGGGAATGGACTCGCGGAGATGGTTCGGGGGGATTGAGTTGCACACTGCTGTAGGTTCGTTTTTCATTTCTACCATATCATTTAGATAGTGACTTGTTTTTCTAGCATTTCCACTTGTTTCCGAACGGAGGTATTGAAACATTTCTTCAAACCGTTGTTATTTTTTTATTTTACCAGGTGCGGTCATTTGGGGGCCAGGGGGTGCGGGGGGGAGAGGAGGCGAGGACCCTACCCCATTCTTGTCTTTCTTACACCTGGTGTCTTTGTCTCTTCTTTTTATTAGGCTGTTATTCCCATATCTGTATATGTTGATGATGAAATGTCTGTTGGGGGGGTGGGGGGAGGAGGGTGTCGGCTAGGTATAATGGGAGGTTATATGGGGGGGAGGGAGGGGGAGGGGCATGATAAATACATAAACACGAATGATATATATCTATAGATATTATTATATATAATATATAATATTATATATATATATCATATATAGTATATATATATATATATATATATATATATATATATATATATATATATATTCTATATATTATAATATATATTATATAATTATATAATAAGAGTTTGTGGTGGGGGACATTTATGTTGGGTATAATAATAAATAATAATAAATAATAATAATAATAATAATAATAATAATATAATAATAATAAATAATATATAAAGCAAAAATATAAATGAAATACAAATATAAATACTTTTTATGGGTGATCCATACACAGGAATAACAGGTATAATAATAAATAATAATAATACAAATAATATAATAGGCCTAAACACAAAAATAATAAAAATAATAAAATGGTGGTGGTGGTGGTGGAGATGGTGGTGGTGTTGGTGGAGATGGTGGTGGTGTTGACACAAAAGGGTGGGTTCATTTTCTGACCTGACCCACGGTCAGAAAAGGGACCATACCCTATTGGTGTCACACACCACCACCATCTACACAACACCACCACCATCTCCACAACACAACACCATCTCCAACACCACCACCACCCCGACCATCACCACACCACCACCATCACCACCACCACCATACCATCACCACCACCACCACCACCACCACCACCATCTCCACCACCACCACCACCACCACCACCAAAAATGTTGACTGTACTTACTCACACTGCTGAGATTCTCTCGTGGCCACCAAGCCGTATATGTAGAGTGCTTTTGCCCATAAAAAACTTACCTCCCAAGCACTTTCCACCAATAAATTATCGAGCAAAAATGCAAGCACTTTTCACCACTAAATTATCGAGCAAAAATGCACAGGGCTGAGGGAGCATGGCGACATATGCTCGACCAGTAATGAAAGTTTTTTCACTAAGAAACACTAATACAAGGTAAGAACGGATAAATAGCAATATAATTGACTGATATTTATATGAAAGTGTTCCACAAACAAGCAAAACGTTTGGCAAAAAGCATGGCCCCTCCCACCACCTTGGTCACGTAGCCTACACCAGAGAATGCTCGACCAGTAATAAAAGTGTTTTCACTATAAACACTTATAAAGTAAAATACACTACTTCAAGTGATAAATAGCAATATAATTGACTCAATATGGTATGAAAGTGATCCACAAACAAGCGAAACTATGGCCCCTCGTGGAGCCCACCTTGGTCACGTACACCAGACTAGCAAAACACTTCACTAACATGGTTTTTATACCCTAAATAAGAATAACACAATAATCCATCGATAACACAACGATATAGCACTTCGTTTGGGTTATATTAGGGCGGTAATACCAGCCAGGCTGGGCAAAATGGAGGCCCCTTGGTTTAAAGGGCCGCACACAACCCACCTACTAGGCTGGCTGATGGGAAGAAACTGACTCTCTCTACCACCGCGGGGCCCTCACAGGGACGCTAGGGGGTTGCTAGATTTTTCCACATGTACATCTAACTTATCGGACTTACCAGCCAAAAAAACCGGCTCAATTGCGTCATAAACTTATTTTCGAGCAATATAATAAGTCCATATGACGCGATGGTTCATATGTGTTTTGGTTCACTCTGCCATATGACTCGATAGCGTCATATATGTCTGGGAGAGTTAAAAGATAAATTGTTAAAAATTGTGTGATGCGATGCGAGCGAACTAGAAGCATGGTCTAAATTATGAATTAAGTTAATTAGAAATACATTTTTCTCGCTTAAAAATGAATTTAATCTTTCAGATTTTATAGACTATAATTATAATAAGCTTAAAGCTGATTTAATAAATTTATATAAACATTTTGTAATCACTACAGTAGATAAAGCCAGCAATAATTATAGCTTCGCATGTAAGAAATTTTATCTTAAAAACATGAAAAAAGAATTAGGCATTAAAGGTAACATATTACGTAAAAATATTTGCGGGTAATTCTGTTTATGAAATTCAAAATAATCTGAATAGTGATAACTTAAAGGTTGGACATACCAGGAAAAGTATAACATTGGATATTAAACTTTCTGATAAGAACAAGTGCATTCCAAAATTATACATGTTACCTAAATTTCATAAAAGACCTTATAAATATCGCTTTATTGCCGGAGCAAAATTTGCTACCACTAAAACTCTATCAGAACAAGTCGTAAATTGCTTAAAATACATTAAAAGTACTCATAAGATATTGTAATACCATCATGAGAAGAACTGGCATTAAACTATTATTGGAGTCTTGACAATTCGTTAGAAGTTATTGATAAAATAAATACCATGCCGAAAGTTACCTCGGTACATAGCTTCGACTTTTCAACTTTGTATACCAATTTGCCTTTAGATTTAGTATATTCAGAGCTTTGCTTTATTATAGATTTGCACTTTGACAGGTTCGTTAGGAATGGTAATTATTTCATAAATGTTTATACATATTTTAATAATGCTATCCCACTTAGCTTCTACTCCCACTACGTTCTGTTATATTTTGATAGAAACTAAACCTTAAAGATGCCCTAAATTCCTCCTTTTCAAAGTACTCATGTTAGATTTCGGGCCGTACATTTTCAAACAATATTAGGAATTTCTTGGGTGGAAATGCTATCCTACGTTAATTGCAGACCTCTATTCTTGAAGTGCTTTAGAATTTAAATATATAAAGACTTAGTTGACAGTAACAAGAAAAATAAAAAAACCCAATCCGCAGAAAAATTAGAAATTGCTAACACTGTTAAAGTAATAATAGTAGATATATGATGATATTCTCGTTTGCAATTTGTTAAATTTTAATCAAGTTGCATAAACTTAATGACCCTAATTCTATTGTCCTCTCACACAATGTAACGTAAATTTATAAAGTTGAAAATTTTCTTGATATAAAATTATAGAGATTGTTATATGAACAGTGCATTACTTAAAGTATAGTCACAACACCGCTTGATGATTTTAATTCTTAACGTAAATAAACTTAATCTACTTTCCCTATGTGTAGCTAATAGCGATATGTAAAATAAACTTATAATTGGTTTTATTCCCAGTTAATAAGATTTTGTAATAAACTCTGCAACTAAGAGTAGATGACTTTTGGGGAGAGCTAGGTTTCTAGATCAGACTCTGTAGTTGACAGTAGGTTTTGACTTGGCAAGTAAAGATTGTTCCTATAAAATGTTAATCTTTTTAGGGTCAATTATTGTGAATGATATTCTAAAATATGATATCAATAATTTGTATCAAAGCATTTTTAACTTGAAAGTTTCTTGATATAACCTCTGACTACTTTTTGTCTGTGATTTATTGTTTTTGTCTGTATTTAATGTTTATCTTTTTGCTTTTTTTGTCTTATCGTTTTCTTTATTTGTTATATAATAATTTAATATTGATGATTTTTTTAAATTTATTGTTCTTGCTTAAAAGAGTACGCTTTGTTTAAATCTGTTGTTACATTTCATATTTTGACAATTATTTGTCTTTATATTTATATGTTATGCCCTGTTTTTCGACAGGTTTAAGTTGGGAAATCTGAGTTCTAATTGACTGGGTATAATAAGGCTGCTATGCACAATACAAGATATGAGGAATAGAGAACACAAAGAAAACACATAGGTAGCAAGTTTACACGATCACGTTTATTTATATACCACTGTACAGAATACTCGTGTAAGACAATATAATAGAACTCGAACACAAACAAACCCCCCCCCCTAGCATAAGTGCGATCTGGATGGAGCCTAGGAATACCCACTTCCAAACGTTCAGGTATTAATCTTCTGATCACTGGCCTTTAATTTCAAAAGGTTGTATATACCGAAGACCATCAATGATTACTTATAGAATATATTCACTGTTAGATTTATTACTGGTAGCTCTGGTGCACAAGTAGTAGTTCACAGACTAGATTAGACATGCGTATTTTAGAGAACTGGGAATTATAGTAAACCTCAGGGGGTACTGATCTAAGGTTTTAATATTCTTGTCTCAGAAATTACATAGAACGCAAATCAGTGGGCGAACATTCAGATTATCACTAGGGTTTCCTTCTAGGTTTAATAATATCTGGATATTGGTCTGATTACGTGAGAGTAGTATCGCCTGTTAAATTATGAACACTGATACGCTTAGCACTTCCTAAATTGAATGAGTTATATGAATTATACTGGGGCAAAAAGATACGCCAACTTCGTATAAAATATTTAATTAGTGAATCTATAAAACAGCACAGGTAATATGTAGTACTGCTAAATGGAATCTTGAGTAGTATCTGATGGGGTCTGGTCCTGGTTATTCTTGCGGTCCCATGATGTTGGGGGGCTAACGGACTGGTTTCCGCAGCCGTCCAGGGGGTCATATGTGTGAAGTTCTCAAACATATCGTGGGCAGCAGGTCCTTCTATCCAAATCTTGCCACGGGAGTCTGCCGGCTCGGAATCTCACTCGTGAACAACACAAGGGCAGAGCTAGAAGTTAACTGCGGGTAGTGACCCCTGGTTGGTGTCTAGCTTTCAACTGATTTGACTGGGGGCGGGAAGCTAGATTTTTATAGGCTCGGTTCTGAGACCCTGTAGACAGTTAGGGATCTTGAGTCTTATGGACTTATTTGAGCTCTCAATAGAATATGGGGACTAGGTTAAGGATTGCGTATTTACTGTGTGGCAACTTGGTTCTAGGAAGCCTTTATATTTATCTCATAATAACTGAGCCCTTAGTAAGAGGTACTATTTTGGCTATACTGGAAGTATTTAGGGAGGAGAGAGACTGGATTCTACTTTGCGAGGAGGATGGGGACAGCTGTGATAATAGCTTCTCCTATTAGATTGTTCAATCTTCATTCTAGGGTATAGCTGAGGTGCTAATTAGTGATCCGAGCATGCAAGAAAATGTAAATGGTTTATTGTGAGTTAATAGAGGTTAGTAAAGGTGTTAGTCATGCATGGTTAGTTCATTGCTAGGAAGAATTCCTGTGCTACCTGGCAATGACTCGGAAGTCAAAAACAGGAGCCAGGTATACCTCCGCGGGGTGTGGGGGCACACACCCCTCCTCGAGCCAAGGTGGGCAAAAAGGGGGATGCTGGGCGCCCTCTCTCTGTGATAGTCGTCGGCGCGGCTGTGGCTAGGGGCTTGCCATATTCAACAGTGGTCGTAAATAACCCTCTGTGTATGAGACAGATGTGGGTTGTCCTTTAATACCAAAACCGAAGGTGACCTTGGCTAGCTGGTTTGATACTCGGTCTGTGTTGTTAAATTGTAGGGTTTTTGCTGGATGTGTGTGGAGACGGGTGTTGCTTAAACTCTGCCACATTTATCTGGAAGTATGGCAATAGAAGTTAGTTACTGTGCGAGGCAGCTAGCCTCGCCACCGACGGACATTGGCCCGTGCCGGTGTTGTGAAATGGGTTGTACAGACGAATAGCAATGGGGCGGTGCATGCAAGGGGCTTCGGTAAAGTTCCGAATACCAGTTTGTTCTCGGCCCTACTAAGTGAAGGTAGGCTGGATAGGAGTATATATATCCACGGTTGGAGAGCGTTAGCAACGGACAATTCAAGGATCCTACAAGAGGTTATGAGTAGAGAGGCATAGGTCGGAACAAGAGTAGAGAAGCGCCAGAAGTCTCAATGAGAGGGGAGAGGAGTTGCAGGGGGTCTACGGGGGAATTTGCCCCTAAGGTAGCCTCTGGGTGTGGGGCTGGCATTAGGCTGCTAGTTTGATATGGGGAGTTTTGAAAAAGGCAGTAAGTAGAATAAGTTAGCCAAAATGCTAATGGGGGAATGCAACTAGGGTGGTGGTATATGAGTCTGGAAAAGATAGAGTTATGTGATCAGTTACCGAGGGGTGTATGGATTACTATTAGTTGGCCCTGGGAACTGCGGTTTCTATGCCAAATATAAATCTACCAAAAAACAAACAGCGGCCGTTCTGTAGGGGTACTTAGTTCTTGTTTCGCAGGTACTTATGGACAGATACTGGTAACCAGGTTATCTTATACCAATCTCGGGTTGGGGTAAGAGGGGTATTACACGAAGGTAGTAAATTGGCGTAGTGTGGACTGTGGCTACGGAAGGGGAGGCAATGGAAGAGTTATGCCAATTGTGGAAAAAGTACATGGGAAAAGGTTGCACACCATGGCGGGGGGATAAAAATACTTAACCTAAAGGATTGCATACATAGATTTATGGGGCGATGGGTCTTCAGAAGCTTAGTCTGGCAAGACAAGATTGTTAGGGAATGTTAATATTACTACTTAGTTACTAAAGGATTGCAATACATCGACTGAGCACGGGTTACCCATATCTATAGTCGTGTCCTGGAAAATAATATAAGAGGTCTAGGGATGAAACGTGGGTGATCTGTACTTGGCACATATACGACATCTACTTCTCGGATGTAAGAACATACATAGATATATTTATGGCTGTCTGATGTGTTGGCATTGGCTCAACGTCGGGACAGGGCATGTTTTTAATATGAATGTATATTCCTATTCATCATCTTTGTAGCAAGGACAGTGCCGCTATGTCGTATCAATACTGGTGGCCGTTAATCTTAGAGACACTAGTTACTAGAGGAACAATGCAACGGGGGCGAGCTGAGCACGGCGTTTACATATATCTATTACTCGTCATGGGCAATGCTATTACACGGTCTAGGGACAGGCCGTGTGGGGTTTTAACTTCTAAGATATATAACATCTACTTCTCGGATGTGTAATAACATACATAGATATAATTATGGCTGTCTGATGTGGTGCCAGTGGCTCAACACTTCGGGACAGGCAGATTTAGTTGTTTTTTTAATATGAATGTATATTCCTGTTCATCATCTTTGTAGTTAGGAGTGTAGGACACGAGGGGGTTAGTGTAATGAGGTGTGGAAACTGGTCAGTTTTAGAAGGGGTGGTATATAGGTGCGGCCTGGAGGCTGCTTAGCCCTGCGGGCTTTGGGCCTGTCTGAATTGGCTGGCTCGGTCAGCTGGTCCTTTCAGTTCTGAGGGACCTTTCCTTGGGTGTTCTCTGTGTGGTGTTCGTTCGTGGCTTCTGTGGTGGGGCTTCTCGTTCTGGGGGCATTTTAGTTTTTTATACCCTAAATAAGAATAACACAATAATCCATCGATAACCCAACGATATAGCACTTCGTTTGGGTTATATTAGAGCGGTAATACCAGCCAGGCTGGGCAAAATGGAGGCCCCTTGGTTTAAAGGGCTGCACACACCCACCTACTAGGCTGGCTGATGGGAAGAAACTGTCTCTCTCTTCCACCGCGGGGCCCTCCCAGGGACGCTAGGGGGTTGCTAGATTTTTCCACATGTACATCTAACTTATCGGACTTACCAGCCAAAAGACCGGCTCAATTGCGTCATAAACTTATTTTCTAGCAATATAATAAGTCCATATGACGCGATCGCGTCATATGAGTTTTTGGTTCACTCTGCCATATGACTCGATCGCGTCATATATGTCTGGGAGAGTTAATGGTACAATGAATATTTTAGTGACGGAAACACCTCAAATACGTCAGCACAGGGGGACGTTTCCAATTACCCCCATGCGCACTTGTTAGGTTAAACCAGCCGGTCAAGGCACCTTCGGTTTTAGTATTACGAACACCCACATCTGTCTCATAAACAGAGGGTTATTACAAACACTTGTAATATGGCAAGCCCCCAGCCACAGCCGCCCGGACGACCAACACAGAGAGAGGACGCGCACCTCCCCCTTTTCACCCACCCGAGGAGGGAGACCCCGACCCCTGCGAAGGTATACCTGACCCCTGGTTTGACTTCCGGGTCATTGCCAGGTAGCCCAGGAATTCTTCCTATCACTGAACTAACCATGTATAACTAACACCCTGACTAACCTCTATTAACCCACAATAACCCTTTAACCTGTCTTGCACACTCCAATAACCAAATTAGCACCTCAGCTATACCATAGAATGAAGACTGAGCAATCTAAGAGAGACGCCCCTATCACAGCTGTCCCAAACCTCCTCGCAAAGTAGATCCAGTCTCTCTCCCCTGAATACTTCCAATATAGCCAAAATAGTACCTCTTACTAAGGCTCAGTTATATCACATTATGAAGGCTCCATACCGCCATGTGCCACAACAGTAATCACCCCCTTACCTAGTTCCCGTATCCATTGAGAGCTCAATAAGTCCATCAAAACTCGAGATCCCTATGGCCTACAGGGTCCAAATCCGCCCCTATAAATCAAGCTCCAGCCCCCAGTAAAATCAGTTGAAAGATAGACACCAACCAGGGTTGGTCACCAGATTTGACCTCGAGCTCTATCATTGTTGGTTGCTGAGAATTGAGTTCCAGAGCCGGCAGACTCCGTGGCAGATTTAGATAGAAGGACCTGTCCACGTACTTGAGAACTTCCTACATATGGACCACCTGGACGGCCGCGGAACCAGTCGTTAGCCCCCAACATCACGGACGCAAGATAACCAGGACCAGACCAATCAAATACTACCCAAGATTCACTCTATCAGTACTACAGTGTTACAGTGCTATTTAGAGATTCACTTATTAATATTTCTATGAAGTGGCTATATCTTTGCCCCAGTATAATTCATATATAACCATTCCATTAGGAAGTGCTAAGCGTATCAGTGTTTATTAATTAACAGGCGATATTAACTCTCGTAATTACCCATATATCCAGATATTATTACATAGAAGTGAAACCCTAGTGATATCTGAATGTTCGCCCACTGATTTGCGTTCTATGTATTTCTGATACAAGAATATAAAACTTAGATCAGTACCCCCTGAGGTTACTAGAATTCCCGTGCTCTAAAATACGCGTGTCTAATCTAGTCTGTGAACTACTACTTGTGCACCAGAGCTACCAGTAATAAATCTAACAGTGAATATGAATCTATAAGTAACATTGATGGTCTCCAGTATATAAACTTGTGAATAAAGCCAGTGATCAGAAGATTAATACCTGAACGTTGGAAGTGGGAGACTAGGCTCCATCCAGATCCACTTATGCTAGTGTTGTTCAATTCTATCATTTGTCTTGTACGAGTATTCAGAAGTGTGTATATCAATAAACGTGATCGTGTGTCTTGTTACCGTGTGTTTATTTTGTGTTCTCTATTCCTCATACTTTGTTTTGTGCATGCATACCCAGTCAGTTATAACTCACATTACCCAAGTTAATCCTGTAGAAAAACAGGGCATAACATTGGCGGCAGCGGTGGTTCTTGATTCGGATAAAAGGTTGCATTACATTGCAAGTTTGGAACAGTAGAAGCATGGGAACATCGCAAAAATGGCAGCTCGCTATGACACTCACACACATTCCCAAGTATGATGTAAACACGTATGATATCGCCACTTACTTAGACATAGTAAAGCCAGTGTTAGATGTGGCACTTCAAAATGACCGCGACAAAATCGCCGTTGCATTATTGCACATTATGCAGTTGGGAAAAGCCGTTTCCCAAATTGTTGAACAGGTAACGCCAAAGCTTACCTGGAACCAGTTTCGATCCCTCGTGATCCGGACCTTAGGGCCACTTTTGGGTTCCCTCGTCGCCCCCAAAATAATAAAAGTCGACGAGATCAAGTATGAAGGGGATATCAATGTGACCCTCGTACAACTCTACAGATACGTGAGGACCACGTATAGCTCTCAAGATGACGAGCAACAAAATGAACTCTTATTCACCGCATTGTTAGACATCCTCCCACCCCACCTCACCGCCCGTCTCGACCCGTACGGCTCATTCGAAGAACATATGCTCTCCATCAGAGAAAGATGCCAACTCAGTTCGGTGAATCCCCTATCCACCCCTTCAGCCCCTATCCAAGAAAGTAAATGTATTCCTCCACTGAACACTATCATCAATAAGTCCCTCCATTCCCCTAAGGAATCAAACTCCGTGCACCCTTCCAAAATGACTCCCGATGAAAGTCCAACCCCAGTGCACTCTTCCTTGCCTCTATCCTCTCTGACCATCCCTAAATTTTCCCCTGCCCAGCCATCCACCAACGATAATCTTCCATCAATTGTGTTACCCCATAAACCCCATCCTTTTTCTATGCCTGCCAACAAACCACAGCACGCAGAAATGGTCACCCCCACCGTAACCAATTCTCTTTCAATGTCACCCCTGAAAAATGCTGGTCAGAAAATGAGCCCCCCCTCCACTCTCTCACATGCCCCTGTCACCCAAGACCAACCTTCACCCCCGTCAATCCCTCAACAACCTGTCACGCCTCTCACTTCCTCATATTCATCACCTGTCCCCCCCTCAAAACTGTCAACCTCACCCCCCCACCATCATCTCCCCACATGCCCAACCTCGGTGAACCCCTTCAAACACCCGCATCAACCAAGAATGCTACAGCTCCGCCTACCTCCTATTCCCCCCCTCCCTTGTCACCCTCTCCAACATTACCCGAACCGCTCTTGAATCCACCTCCAGTAACACCCCGCTCGCCAACCTACCTCTGCCCCATAATCCAGCACCAGAACCAAAATCTCCATCAATGTCTCCTTCATCCATCCTACCAAATTCCATTGTTGTCCGAGACAAATCTCTTCCGCAACAATCTCTCCAAACTGACCTACTCACCCCATCCCCACAATTTACCTGTCAATCACCCAGACCCCCATCTGTCCAGGATCAATCCTCCCATGTTTCCAGGACAGACTCTTATGTATGTAAAAACCATTCTACCAAATATTTATGTACCCATGTTTCCAGGGAAAATGCCAACCTATGTACCCAACAATGTTTTCCCCATGCCCCCAGAAATGCTCAGCTATTCCCCCACCAACAAAATTTCCCTTGTGACAGTTTTCCGTCAGTAGCTCCCTTCCACCCCCCCCCCCCCCCCCCCACAATTCACACCCCTAAAAAACTTCAAAACCCCACACTTGACTCACCCCCTCATGACAGACAAACCCACCAATCCCATATAACCTCTAAACAAACCGTCACTGCCACCGACAAAACTCCCCAAATTCGTACTTTTAACAACCACAAATCAGTACATCAATCCCCCCAATAACCCATGTTCTATGCCTAACTCTTCCCCCACCAATCCTCCACAGTCCCACCAACAAATTCCGTTTCCTAAATCACTCACACCTCACCACTCTGATCCTCCCACACGCGCCGTTAATCCCCCCTCACGCGTGCCCCCCACCAAAGTGATTTCCCCCCCCTCATGCGTACCGAACACCTGCTCACCAGTCGGTCCCCCACCATCATTAGCCCAGCTAAACTCTCAACCTCCACCAATTCCCACCCTGCCAGCCTAACCTCTCACGACCACATTCAGAACGAAAAATCACCCCCGTACATAACCCCTACCTCCTCTTCCCCCCCTATCTTACCCCCTCTCACCGCCCCCCAGGGATCGGTACTAGGAAATCTCTTCTAATACACAACAAAAATGAGGGTCTACCCTGTACAATCTCAAAATTTGCCAATACAAAATTGCAAATAGCGTACTCTCAAAAGATCAAGTTGACGATATGCAACACAATCTAGATAAATTGTCACATTGGGCCCATTGGCAAATGAGTTTCAATGCAGATAAATGTAAAGTACTACATATCGGATACCTATGAAAAGCAAACTATTCGATGAATGGCACTCAGCTTAAGATGTAAACAGAGAAACCGATGGGAGTAACAATATCGAGTAACCTAAACCGAGTCAACAAACCGAGTTCACCGCGGCGAATATGACACGAATCTCAGCTCCCTCCTCCTATCTCACGTACAACGAATTATAGGGGGAAAGTACAATAAATTGCACGATTTGCACGGTATCTCAAGAAAAAATAGCTAAATAAAAATTGTTATGGGCCAAAGCTCTGTTTATGCATTTCAGGGATAGGTACGTTTTACGTTCGGGTCTTATTTAGGCATGAAAATGATCACGAAACAGCTATTTTGTAAAAAACACCTCTGGGGTAACATATAAACCTAAAACCGCATAGTCTTAAGGTGTTAAGAAGGCAAACAAAATAATTGGCTTTATAGGCATCATTTGAGCATAAATCCAAAGAGGTTATCCTAACCCTTTACAATTCCTTAGTCCGCCCTCTTCGGGAATACTGCGTTCAATCCTGGTGCCCTTATTACCAAAAAGACATAAACAAGCTAGAACGAGTTCAACGTAGAGTTACCAAAATGATACCTAGCCTAAAGAACAAACCATACGAAGAGCGTCTTAGAGAATTAAATCTATTTCCTTTAACCCAGCGCAGATTAAGAGGTGACTTAATTCAAGTGTTCAAAATCATCAAAGGCATCGACAATATGAACTGTAGTAAGTACTTCACTATCGACCAATCTAATTACAGCAGGGGAAACGGTTGCAACATTATTGGTAAATCTTTTAACTCACACGAATCTAAGAATTTCTTCTTCAATCGAGTTGTCAACTTGTGGAATGGGCTTCCCCGAGACGTTATAGACTGCAGCACCGTTGATTCATTTAAATTCCGCCTAGACAAATATCTCGCATCAAACCCGCGACTGACTGCGTTTGTAAATGAATAACTTTATTTTATCCTCCCCTCAGTTACTAACCCATATGTCCCCTACTAACTTCCTAGTCCTGCCACGTTAGTGGCAGGGCAGTAGTTCCCTTTCCAATGTTCCCTTACCCACTCTAAACCACTGTTTGGACACTTGATCCTCAGTGTTTTGGAGGACAAGCAACCTAGAAGGGTCACTAGATCTGTTGTTGCTTGATTTCCTTTGTACTCCTTTGTACTGTTACCCCATCCGCCCCAAATTCCAACCCCAAAGATCCCGCTCGACAAAATACCACGCCCATCCAAATCCAACCACAACACTTTTTCCACCTTGGCTAACCCCCAAAATACTACCCTCTCTCTCGCCCCAAACAACATAATCAACCTCTCAACATCAACCACTCCTCGAAATCCCAGCCACGTCTCTCCCGAAAATAAAAATCAGTCCAAATTCAACCCCTCTCAAACCACAACCCTACCTGCCCAGACCCCCCCCCACCATCTCCCTATCAAATCGACACACTCCAAAACTCCAAACCACCAGATCA
>CM064534.1:21208745-21326627 GCA_032716605.1 Paralithodes platypus | reverse complement strand
TATGGTGACTTCTTGAGTATTTCCTTAAAACGTGTTAATTGTATGTAGTATGTTAGTATTAACACAACGTCACTATTAACTTTTGCAGTACGTTATCTACACATATTTTTGTTACGTGCAAATTTTAATTCTGAAAATACGTCTAATGTTACTAACTACTAACGTTTCCTTACGTTTCACATTGAAGGTTTTAAATTAGTGTCATCTTTACATGCTAACAATATACAGATTGACGTTGTAAGTATGTTATCACATGACAATGATCAACATTTATATTATCTGTACTAACAACATTATATTTACGTTTTTGCTGTTTATTTAATACAGGTACATAATTACATTATTTAATTTACAGTGTGACACGTACCATAGACGTAGCAAACGACGTAGTCCGTACATTATAGACCAATATCCGTATTTACTAACCAATTACGTAGTAACAACGTCTTCAAACTATATGCACATAAGGTCATTAACGTACGTTTTATTACAATGAATAATATATATATTTGCGACGTATTTTTGGAAACGTTGTAACATTACCATACCAGCACCATTTTGACGTATTTTGTAGGTACATATAACATTGTGCTAGTTCGTCTCTGAATGATCGTAACGTAATGTTTCAGAGGACTTCTTGAGTGTGTCCTAAAAACGTATTAAATGTATGTAGTATGTTTGTATTAACATAACGTCACTATTAACTTTTGCAATACGTTTTCTACACATATTTTTGTAACGTGCTACTTCAGTACTGAAAATACGTGTAATGTTACTAACTATTAGTGTTTTCCTTACGTTTTATGTTGAAGGTTATAAATTAGTGTCATTTTTACGTGCTAAAAACATATAGATCGACGTTGTAGGTATGTTATCACATGACAAAGTTCAAAATTTATATTACTTGTACTAACAACGTCATATATACGTCTTTGCTGTTTGTTCAATACAGGGCACATAATTACATTATTTAATTTCTAATGTGGCACGTCCCATAGACGTAACAAACGACGTAGTCCGTATATCATATAACAATATCCGTATTTACTAACCAATTACGTAGTAACAACATCTTCAAATTAGAGGGACTTTAGGTCATTAACTAACGTTATAATACAACGTTTAATTAATATATTTGCGACGTGTTTTCGGAAACGTTGTAACAATATATCAATATATATTACTAGACGGCCTATTTTCAAGCTGAATATAATCGTCTAATAGTCGCCAGCATATGATGAAAAGGGCGTCCCTGGTGCTGAAAGGGTTAAAGGGACGTTATGTTAATTATTTGTTTGTTTTCTATTAGTACATGTTTACATTATTATATATGTATATTATATATATATATATATATATATATATTTGTTTTCGTTTGTTCCCTAGACCTCTATCAATATAGAAAAAAATAAAAATAAAACAAATAGATTCCCTTTCAAGATAAATGTGTTAATTAATTTCTCGGTAGAAAAATTTCCTGGCTGAACGCTGGGTCCTTTATAATTTCAGGCTCGCTATCGCTAGCCAGGAAAATAATGACACCTAGGCACGAAAGGTCTTAATATTGAACAAGAAATGGGATGAAAGGTCTCAAAATCGCCAAACTAATGGATGGAACATCTTAAAATCTCAAAACTAATATGCTAAACATGAGGGAGAAGGGGGTTCAGAAAAAGCGACCTCCTGCCCCTTAAATATTAGTCTGACATATATTACTTTACATGAATATTACAGGAATTCAACATACGTTTTCAGTTACACATATTTTCCCAGATCACACCAACTCAGCCAGTGAAGTGATACAAATATCCATTATGTAGTCCCATACTGAAATAGTAACAACACTCTGAATATATGTGTGCAGAGTTATATTTCTTCTTTATTATTGGTTTCCGTATCACCGGGATTATATTTCTGGGTGAAGTCTATCGATATCACAGAATATGTTAATGGGGATGGGCTTATCTATTTGCTCATGTATGTATCTTTTTATTATTTTTATAGTTCCCTCCCTAGACCTCCATCAAATTTAACAACAAACATTTGTGTATTTTTTGTGTATAAAAATGTCCCGGCCAAAGGCCGGTTCTTCCAAAACTACAGGCTCACGATCGTTCGCTAGTAAAACAATTGACACCTAAACAGCTCGAAAGGTCTTAATATTGAAAAAAAAATGGGGCGAAAGGTCTTAAAATTAACAAATCGATGGGGCAAATATCTTAAAATCTGTAAACTAATGGGACTAAACATGGAAAGAAGAGTGACCGGAAAACGACCCATCTCCCCATAATATGACTATGATGCAATGATTATACAAGTAGGATGATAAATAATATAAAACAATATAATTATATATATATTACCATAAATCTCCGGACATTTCTCTTCAACTTTGACAGCCGCTCAAATTGTTCGACGCGCACTCTGATATGTTGCTAATGGTCGCATGCTACGGTCGCATGCTCCCAGTAGCACGGGAAACCATTATCCTCTGAAGTGCGCATAGGGGTAATTAGACACCTCTCCCTGTGCGCATGTATTTGAGGTGTTTCCGTCACTAAAATATTCATTGTACCATTAATAGCATTAATACTTATCCATATGCGCCTATTATGGGTTGATTATAAAGGTATTAACCTGAAACAACAATAAAACGAGTGAAAACAGCGTTTGGATGGTCAAAATCGTAGATATAGCCCGCGAGTTGTATAATGTATGGGTGAGGCAAGCTGCTTTCCCGCCAATTTCCCCCAAGGCCACTGAGACACAGTCGATCGATACTCTCTCTCTCTCTTGCATTCGCTTGCTATCAGTGATGACCACACCCTGCAACTGGATTTCTAATGTTAGCACGAAAATATACCTCAGAATAAGGGAATGACAGGGAAAATAGGTGATAACTGAAGGAGAGGAGGAAAGTGGGGAAGGAAGGGAGGTAGAGGACTGAGATTTTGCATGGCCCAGGGGCCCAAAAAAATAAAAAAATAAAAAAATAAAAATAAAAAATATAAATAAAATTTGATGTCAAAAGTTGATTTTTTTTCTTCTCTGACTCTTAAGAGTCTCCCCGCAGTCCGTCGGGGGAACTCTTAAGATTCTCCCCGGAGTTCCCGGGTTAAGGGGAGATGAGTAGTTTTTCTAGATCCCCTTCTCCCTCATGTTTAGCCTCATTAGTTTTCTGATTGTAAGATGTTTGCCCCATTAGTTTGTCAGTTTTAAGACCTTCTGACGCATTTCCTTGTCAAAATTAAGACCTTTCGTGCTATTTAGGTGTCGATTTTATTTCCTGGCGAACGATAGTGAGCCTGTATACTTGGGAGAACCGGCCTTTGGCCTGGACATTTTTCAGTAGAAAAATGTACAAATTAATCTAGAAGGGGGATCTAACGGATATATTTTTTTTTAAATTTTGATGAAGGTCTAGGGAGGAAACTAGAATAATAATTAATCAATGAAAAAAATGACCGAAAAGTGATCCATGCCCCATTAACTCGGTAAGGGAAGTCACCCACAGGAGGCACGTCGCGCTGCTTTCATGTACCCATTTAAACTTTCATTGATATTCTAGTCGATATCTTTCTTGACTGATTTGCTTCATTTCAAGGGACTGGAGTTCTCAATAAGGGGTTTCGGTCCTTACTTACATTGTGCTGGCTTAATAAACTAGAAGGGTTGATAGCCTCTGAAGTACTATTTTAACTAACTACCTATATAAGCTTCAATTAAATTAATGCACTGCTATTCTCACCTTTCAAGTTTACTCCTTTCATCCGTTGATATATTCCCTATTTAATACTTCTTCGTATTTGCTTAACCCATATTTCTCCTTCCATTATTCATTTAGTTACCCTCCCTGCTTACCACTAATAAAGCCCAGGTGACCAAAGCCAATCGAAGGCGGGGAGCTGAGAAGGGTGCGGAAACGCCCGGGAAACCAAAGTCCCACCCAAAGCCCTTTTTGCCTCAACAATTATGAAGGGAAAGTTGAGGGGCAAAGGAAAAATGTGACGCTTTGGCTCCCAATCTGCCAACCTCTAGGTTGGCAATAGGGAGGTCAATCCACGGAAGAGACGCCGTCACTTGAGATCTAGAAAATATATATGTAAAAGGAACAGTCAGAGTAAGCTATGTATATGGCAGAAATCACACAGTTCTCACTCTGATAGACCAGCCAATCACCACATGACTAGAACCCAATCCTCTCAGCATCAGCTAGGAAAGACCCTAGAGAACCGCCTTTGGTGGGGGAATAGCTCCCCTATTTCAACTCCATTTGGGGTTGGGCACCCTTTAGTCACTTCATGGGCTTACTTCATTTCATTTCTTGTACTACAAATAAAGTAGGCATGCAGTTTTCGCATTACCACAAAAAAACAAAACAAACAAAAACAACAAAATAAAACTGCTACGCAACTCTGCGACCTAAAATTCTGCAATTAGTATTGAATCTCTTAGGTAAAATTGGTTTATATACAGTATATATACTGTATATAATTATATTAAATGTTTTTATACTCACAGCCGGACTTGAACCACCGACTGTCAGAACAAGTGCCCATACTTTAATCCACTATACCACATCGTGATAGAGGATACTTGTGTGTAGTGTATTGAAGCATAGACACTCGTCCTAACTGTTGGTGGTTCATGTCCGCCTGTGAGTATATATATATAATTACATTTATGTTCACATTGAATCTTAACCATTGGAATATACCTGTATATCTATAATAAGGTGAGCGTAATACTATTTTGTAGCATTTTGAATATGGCGTAATTAAAATTTAAAATATATATAAGAAAGAAATAGTGACCATAATCTGTGACCTTCACCATTCACCTTGACCTTTGAATAACAAAAATAAAAAAATTGGACAAGCGTTGCAGTGACCAACCGAATTTGCTAGCAACATTTTGTGACGATACGTAGCCCGTTCAGTACAGTTCTCTCGGTTTAATTTCATACTGGATATTAAGAAAATTTTATTTTGTTTATGAAGGGCCTCCATAAGATTAGCAGGCTTTCAACTATCTTAATTAATCCTTTTTACTACCACAGATCCTTCATAAGCTCCACAAACTCGTCACATTATAGCTAGAATACAATAAAAAAGACGTCTTCGGTACACAAAGGGTTAAAAAGTAGAGGAAGAGTTTAAAGAAAATTATTAACACTTCTTTTGTTCTTTGACCTTGACTTTTAACCTTAAATATTATAATATATATATATATATATATATATATATATATATATATATATATATATATATATATGAATGAATGAAAGGATTGAGGAAAATGAGGTGAAAGAAGCAGTGAAACAAATGAGAGCGGGAAAAGCAGAAGGTTTGGATGGTATTGCTGTGGAGTGTATAAAGAAGGGTGGAGATGTGATAATGGATTGGTTGGTGAGACTTTTCAATGTGTGCTTTGCTGTGTCAATGGTACCAATAGACTGGAAGAGTGCATGTATTGTGCTGTTGTACAAGGGGAAGGGAGATCGGCAGGAGTGTTCAAGTTATAGAGGTATTAGTTTATTGTCAGTGGTTGGAAAGCTGTATGGCAGGGTGTTGATAGAGAGGATAATAAAGTGTACGGAAGTTGCAATAGGAGAAGAACAGTGCGGTTTTAGGAGGGGAAGAGGGTGCGTGGATCAGATGTTTGCAGTAAGACAGTTATGCGAGAAGTATTTAGAGATGCATAAGGATATATTTGGGCTTTTATGGACTTGGAAAAAGCGTATGATCGTGTGGACCGTGAAGCAATGTGGAAGGTGTTAAGGATTTATGAAATAGGAGGACATTTGTTAGAAGCAGTTAAGAGTTTTTATGAAGGGAGCAGAGCATGTGTGAGAGTAGGAAATGGTGAGTTGAGTGAATGGTTTGAGGTAAAGGTAGGTTTGCGACAGGGTTGTGTAATGTCACCATGGCTGTTTAATATGTTTAGGGATGGTGTGGTGAGGGAGGTGAAAAGGAGAACTATGGGAAGAGGATTGGGTTTAGTAGGAAAGAATGGTAGAGATTGGGAGTTGAATCAGTTGTTGTTCGCTGATGACACAGCATTGGTGGCGGATTCTGATGAGAAACTGCAGCGGGTAGTCAAAGAGTTTGGTGTGGTTTGTGGAAGGAGGAAACTGAAGGTGAACGTCAATAAAAGTAAAGTAATGGTGTGTAATAGGGGAGAGCATAGGGTGAATCTAGATGTGAGGCTGGATGGGGAAATATTGGAACAAGTAGAGTGTTTTAAATATCTAGGAGGAACGATAAGCAGGAGTGGAGGTATGGAAGTGGAGGTAAAACAGAGAGTGTGTGAAGGAAGGAAGGTTTTCGGAGCAATGGGAAGTATGTGGAAGACGAGAAATCTTGGAGTGAAAGTAAAAAGTGCACTGTATCAAGGAATTGTTGTGCCAACAGTGATGTATGGGGCTGAGACATGGGCTCTGAAGAAAAAGGAGAAAAGAGGGCTGGATGTGATGGAGATGAGCTGCTTGAGGAGTATGTGTGGAGTTACTCGTAGAGACAGATTGAGGAATGAAGAGATACGTAGGAGAGTGGGGCAGCAAGGAACATTTGTCAGCCAGAGTGGACAGAAGGGTGCTGAGCTGGTATGGTCATGTTGAACGAATGGGAGATGAAAGGCTTACAAAGAGAATATGTGAGTCAGGTACAAGGGGAGATAGAAGGGCAGGAAGACCCCCATTGAGTTGGAGAGACTGTGTAAGAAAGGCTTTGGATGATAGAGGAATGACTATAGATCAGGCAGGGGAAGTGGTGGTGGACAGGAGTGAATGGAGAATGCTTGTGAATAGTTGATTGAACACGTGGTCATTTGGAGTAAGGGGTCGGGCGCAAGTTGGACTAGATAATAGTCCATCAGGCGCCTGGCCCGGGGAGACGATTAATATGAAGGGTGTGCCGGGAAGTGTGGTGGGAGGGCTTGTGGCTTTGGCTCCGCTGCATGTCTGCCTGCCGAGATCGGAACCTCTCCGGGTGGTCAGGGGCCGGGGGAGTGCTGGAGCGACCTTGGTAAACCCTGGTCTCTGGGTCTTCTCCTGGGTGACCTGGATGTGTGTGAGTTTGTGTTTTTGTATCTGTGTTTATTTTTTGTTTTATGTTGTTGTTGTGTTTTCCCTTTTCTTGCTCTGTCTTGAGTCGGCTACCCCCAAAATGGGGATTGGGCCTGAGCATATAGATATATATATATATATATATATATATATATATATATATATATATATATATATATATATATATATATATATATATATATACTGTATATATACGGTATATACTGTATATATAGATATATATGTATATATATATATATATATATATATACATATATATATATATTATCTAAGTAAAATGCAACTAAAAGTCGTCACCTTATCAAATATTTAGTATTTTTTAATGATGAAGGTTAACTTTTGATCTTGGCCTGTGACCTTGACCTTTATGTAGGATTACATTTTTGTTTGTTTTGATTTAACCCTAGAAAATCAAATGAATGTGTCAAATTTCATTAAAGAGCATCAGTTAGTTTCAGAGGTATTAACAAAATAGTTGACCTTGACCTTTGACCTTCATCTTGATCTTCATGATGTCTGAAAATTTAACATTTTAATTTTCTCTTAATGCACAACTGTCTCAAAGAATTTTGTGAAATTTGCATGAATAGTAAAGAAATTAGCATATTGACCTTATATTTGATGTTGACCTGTGACCTTGACCTATCAAATGGAATTATATGTTATTCTTGTATGACCTTGGTCTAGGCATTCCGAATATGCATGATATGCTTATTGAAAATCTTACATTAAATGGGAAATACTAGTAAAAATCATATTTCGACCTTTGACTTGACTTTCGACCTTATAATTTCTTATCGAGGATTTAGTTAGCTTAACAGCAATGTTTGTATTAACTAACATTATGACTATGGTGTAATTTGTATAAAAATGTATTGATTACAAATAGTGATCATATACTGTGTCCTTGACCTTTGACCTTTGACTTAAAATAAAATACATATATTTGGATGGTCGTCGAATTGACCAACTGAATTTGCCTGTATAATTTGGTGACATTAATACATTAAACAGTCTAGGAGGAGTCTAGGAAAAACCACAAATACTCTTGTTTTGACCTTGACCTCTGGCCTTAACTATTACAATACTTATGTAAAATTTGATATATATATATAATATTTAAGTAATAAGCCATAACACAGCCAGTTTTCCCAAATCTGAGTAATCTTTTTTAATAAATGATAAAAGTTAACCTTTCACCTTGATGTAAGAGTGCAATTTTGTTTGCATTGACATTGCTCATGAAAATCAAATAAGCATGCATAATTTCATTAAAACCCATTAGTTAGTTTCATATATATTAATAGAATAGTTGACCTTGACCTTTGACCTTTATCTTGATCTTTATATATCTCTACATTTATTATTTTCCTTTTCACTTACAGTGCAACTATATCACCAAATTTTGTGAAGTTTGCATTATAAGTAAAGAAAATAGCATATTGACCTTTTATTTGACCTTGACCTGTGACATTGGCCTTTCATATGACATTGTATAGTTTATTGCATGACCTTGGTCTAGGTGTTCCGAATAAGCATGGTAAGCCTAGTGAGAATCTAACAGTTTGTGTAAGAAATACTAGTAGAAGACCTATTTTGACCTTTGACCTTGATATTTGACCTTACCCTTTAGAAAATGTATCTAAACTTTGGGCAATACGATATCAAAGTTACCAGTAACTGGTATAGTGAAAATGAAGACATTTGAGTACAAAATAAAATAAATAGTAAAAGTTGACCTTTGACCTGGACCTGTATGTTAGATTTTTTTTTTTTTTTTGTTAGTGACATTGCCCCGGAAAATCAAGTAAGCATGCCTAATTTCATTAAAACCCATCAGTTAGTTTCATATATATTAATAGAATAGTTGACCTTGACCTTTGACCTTTATCTTGACCTTTATGATATGTGTGTCCAAATGTATTATTTTCCTTTTCACTTAAAGTGCAACTATCTCACCACATTTTGTGAAGTTTGCATGAAAATAAAGAAAATAGCATATTGACCTTTTATTTGACCTTGACCTATGATCTTGACCTTTCATATAGAATTGCATAGTTTGTTGTATGACCTTGGCCTAGGTATTCTGAATATACATGGTAAACCTAGTGAGAATCTAACAGTTAGTATAAGAAATACTAGTGAAAAACATATTTTGACCTTTGACCTTACCCTTAACCCTTAATTAGCGGCGAGCAACATAAGTCGAGTTAAATAAAGCTGGACTATGTGGCGGCGCTCGACATAGGTCGAGTGGCAATTTCAGCACGTAATGTTGCTGAGAGAGAGAGACAAGTGGTGGCAGGAGAGTAGCGAGCGTATGACTGCTCCAGACCACCGCGGCGAACATACTGACACGAATCCCAGCTCCCTCCTCCCTCTCTCACTCGCTATATAAGGAATTGTATCGGGAAAGTGGCTAATTACATGCTTTTTGCACTCGCGTTGCACGGTTATTGCAAGAAAACTAGCCATCATAAAAGGATCGTTATGGTGTCATTCGAAAGCTCTGTTTATGCCCTTTCAGGGATAGATACTTGTTTTATGTTCTGGGTCTTATTTAGGCATGAAAATGATCACGTAAACAGCCCTATTTTGGCTAAAAACACCCCGCTGGGCGGTACATATAAATAAACCGCATAGGCCGCTCTTAAGGTGTTAAGAACATTTACCTTAAATTTGGTCAACACGATATAGAGGTTACCAGTAACTTGTATAGTGAAAATGAAGACATTTGAGTAAGAACTACAAAATATGAAACATTTACCTTATTTTTAACCTTGACCTTTGACCTTAACCTTTAAGTTAAATGGAATATTTCTTTTTGACTGACCTTTGCATTGACCAAATTAATATACCTGTGAAATTTGGTGAAAATCCATCAAACGGTCTAGGAGTTTCCGGACAGACAGACGGACGACGACGACAACGACGACGACGGACAAGCTGAATGGTGGTGCACAGTTTACGGGTGGGATCTGTGTGTGCGATACCACTTTGCTTCGCAGAGTTGATGATCGAATAATTTTTATTAAATGCTACCTGTTCTTTTCCTTCATTCATTCTTTAATTCCTCCACTTGCTTTGATGCTCTCTATCCACTGTTTTTGTCTACTCTGCTTCTCTCTCTCTCTCTTTCTCTCTCTCTCTCTCTCTCTGCCTTGTTTGTTATCTCTCACTGTTAGTCAAGCTTCCATTTAACCTGACAAGCGCGATATAGACCTAGGTGCTAGGGTAGTTATTTGTGCATTTCTAGCCCTGGATTCTGACAGAATTCGTTATATTTACAATATAAACCATTATTTGTTTTCGTTATGCTTTTATTTTACATATATGATGTATATATGAACCTTCAAGAGTGCTAAAATAAGTGGGAAAAGCATTTGGGTGGTGAAAAACGAAGATATTGGCCACCCGGTCATAATCTCAGGCGAGAGAGAGCCACAGGCAGCCCTCCCCTCTCGCTGTCTGGGAGTCAACTGAGACGAGCGGGGCGGTGTGTGCCGGTGTCTGGGTGTTGCATAACGATCTTTTATGCAACCCACTTGTGCTACATTATCGCGGGAGAGAAAAATAACCGATAAATGATGATAATAAGTGGATAAATAGGTGATAATTGAGGAGGGGGGGGAGGGGGGAATAAGGTGGGGAAGGAGGGGAGGGGGAGGGGTGAGAAACACATGGATGAGTACTAGAGGGGAATTATCTCACCTAGAGACAAAATCCTTTGTTTTGATAGGCCCTTTTTTTTTTTTGGAAGGCTTTTTTTATGGTCCTGCTTCCGTGAGGCCTATCGCGTTCCCTATAGGAAGCCTTCCGTGAGGCCTATCGCGCTTGCCGGGTTAACTGCCTTCGAAAATATATCCATTCACCAGAAATCTCGGTCTCCCTTGATCATATATTTTAAAGACCATTATTGATGTAAAAAGTGTTGTTTCTTTAGGTATGCAGACTTTGAAGTGATAGGCTGTCAGAATTCATAGTTCGTGCGATATATTTGTCGATAAATTGTTTAAAATCGAGAGAGAGAGAGAGAGAGAGAGAGAGAGAGAGAGAGAGAGAGAGAGATAGAGATTAACTCTTTGACGATCATGGCGCGTTTTCGCAGATTCTTCTGGCAATTATCAGACGATTTATTACAGCTTAAGAAAAACCTCGAGCAATCAAAGGTCTAAAATGTATATCAATTAACCTTTTGAGTCACACAGATCCTTCCTTTACTGCATAAAATAGTCTATTAAAAGCCAGAATATACTGTATAAATGCATCATATTCCTCATGGGGTTAAATCGACACTTTTACGACATGCAATACATAATAATATTAATCTATGGTTATTAGAAAGCTATGAGGACTGCTAAAGGACGACGGTCATTTTTTTGGTCCCCTTTCTCCCTCGTGTTTAGTCCAACTATTTTTTAGATTTTTAGACGTTCGGCTCATTTGTTTGGCGATTTTAAGACCTTTTGTCCCATTTCATTATAAATGTTAAGACCTATCGTGCCATTTAGGTGTCGATTTTTTTCCTGGCGAGCGATAGCGAGCCTGTAATTATATGAGGAACCGGCCTTCGGCCGGGAAATGTTTCTACCCAAAAATGTACACATTTATCTTGAGGGGGGGTCTAGGGGATTTGTTTTTCTAAGTTTGAGGGATGTCTAGCGAGGAAACTTAAGAATTTATGAATGAATGAATTTATAGGCCAAACAAGCAGTCAGTGTCCCATTATGCCCCTTTCCCACTGGCGAGACAAGTCACGATTTTCGTCGCCGAAACCAATAAATTGGCACATTCGTGACATGTCTCAACACCTCTCATAAAAAATCGTTTGACTCTCAAAGCCTCTCAGGCCTCGCAAGGGCACATTGTTCGCACAGTTCAAAAAATTTGGACGAGGACTCACGATGATCGGTTACCCTCGCAAGCATCGTCGAGCATCGCCAAGGGTTTCTGCGATCATCTGCGACATCGGCGAGACATCGCGGATGGTTTCGCACAAAAAACTTTTGCAATGCTGCATGGATACTCACCCATACTCACCGTCGCCGATGCTCTCAGATGTTCCGGGAACATCGACGATGCCAAAGAGCACCTTCCTCCGATGCTCTCAGATGTTCCCGGAACATCGACGATGCCAAAGAGCACCTTCGGCAGGTGGGTAATTTTGTTTATTAGGCTAGTGAGATATCTTTCACCTACGGTGAAATTCCACATATTGTTATTTTTGTTGTTGTTGATGAAATCTTATAGAATAACATTTCCTCTTGCCGTTCATGAAAACAAAACAATATAAAAAACAATTATTATGGGTGAAAACCGACTGCGAGTTAGGGCAAATACGGGCGGACTGATGATATGCCTTCACCTACGGTGAAATTCCACATATTGTTATTTTTGTTGTTGTTGTTGATGAAATCTTATAGAATAACCTTTCCTCTTGCCATTCATGAAAACAAAAACATATAAAAAACGGTTATTATTGGTGAAACCAGACAGAGTTAATATTTTGCTGCGGAATGGATTCTATAAGAGCGAAAAACTATCGTTATGATTTATTTCTATAAAATCCAATAATGATGATAGAATAATCTAAACACGGCCATCATATTCAGCGGACATATATATATATATTTTTGTTTTGAGAGTAAGCTAAATTTGTATATATTTCGATAGAAAAATGTCTCCGGCGAAGCCGGATTTCTCCATACAATGCTGGCTCCCTATCGCTCGCCAGGAAGAAATCGATACCTGGATGGGGATATACGTCTTAAAACAGTAGGCTGAACGGGGCCGAACGGATACAAGGCAAAGAGAGGGAGAGAAAGAGAAAACAACGAACAGCAGGTGGGCTCAATGTTTGCGTTACGGCTTAACAATTGAGCCCACCTCGCTTTTTTTAGTTTACTCTTTCTCTCTCTCTCTCCTCGTTTTTTTTTTTATTTCTATTTCTCTACCTCTCTCTTTGCCTTGTACCCCTTCGGCCCCGTTCAGCCTACTGTTTTAAGACTTTTACCCCCATCCAGGTTTCAATATTTTCCTGGTGAGCGGTAGCGAGCCAACATATATATTTTTTGTTTTGAGAGCAAGCTAAATTTGTACATTATTTGATAGAAAAATGTCTCCGGCGAAGCATTGCCAATCTCCGAATTAAGGGGAGATGGGTCGTTTTTCTGGTCCCCTTTCTTCCTCATGGTTAACCCTATTAGTTTTCATATTTTATGACGTTCGGCCCATTAGTTTGGCGTGATATGCTAATTCCACTCTGCAATTAGCACATTCACGTTACATTCGCTCAGCTGCGCACACCTCGCCGATCTCGCCGACGTATGTGCGATGCCAACGCCGATGATCGACGATGAATCGCAAGAATTTGGGCCTTTAAAAAATGCCTGGCAGAGGGCATCGGCGAAACATCTCTCACTTCCCCGATAACATCGCCGATGAAGGCGATTGCGTCGCCCACATCGGCGACATCTTCGCCCAGTATAATTTGTCATCTGTTTGTAACGGTCGAAATCGTGAAGGTCGCACGTATTCTTGCGAATTTGACAAAACAAAGGCATCGGCGACGAAAATCGTGACTTGTCTCACCATTGGGAAAGGGGCATTAGACCCCTTTCCCACTGATGCGATTATATACGATTTTCGTCGCCGAGGACGTAGTCTTGTCAATTCGCAACGAATTTGTGCGACGTCAATGATTTTGACCGTTAAAAAGCATTGACAAGTTTACACTTGGCGACGATGTCGCCGATGACTACGATTTAATCGGCGACATTATGCGACGACATCGGCAAATTGAGCGATGGTTCGCCGATGTCCTCGGCGAGAACTGTCACATTTGAATAGAATATTGTGAAATAATGCGAAGGATGAACGAATCCTCGGCGTATGTTCTGCGACGTCTTCAGCGAATTAAGCGATGGTTCGGCGGATACCTCGGCAAGATTGTCCGAGAAATGTTTGCACAATATATTTCATGGCACAAACATATAGATCCAACTCACTAATGCCTTGAGGACTGACCTCACCAAAACGGTCAGAGATCAACACAAGATTACGGGGTCTGCAGTGCGCCAATTGGCCCATACCAAGCAGATCCCCCCTCATACCCAACCCATCTCGTCGAAAATGTACAAATTATTCTTGAAGGGGGTCTTGAGTTTTTAGTTTTAAGTTTGATGGAGGTCTAATGAGGAAACTAAGAAATAAAGGAATGAATGACCAAACAAAAGGTCCGTTTCTCCTGGGCGTAATATTTGCTCATTTATATATTTGTTTATGATTTATTTAGTTTCATCCCTAGACCTCCATCAAGCATATAAAGCACCCCCCAACACCCTCCTTCAAGATCAATTTGTACATTTTTCGATAGAAAAATATCCTGGCCGAAGGCCGGTTCCTCAAAAGTACAGGCTCGCTATCGCTAGCCAGGAAAAACTCGACGCCTAAATGACACGAAAAGTCTTAATATTGACAACGAAATTGGGTGAAATGTCTTAAAACCGCCAAACTAATGGGCCGAACGTCATAAAATTTGTAAACTAATGGGGTTAACCATGAGGAAGAAAGGGGACCAGAAAAACAACCCATCTCCCCTTAACCCGTACAGCCCCAGCGACGCGTCTGGCGCGTCGGCGATGTATGTAACGCACAGCCCCAGCGACGCGTCTGACGAGTCACCCTAATTGCTCCGACCGTAACCTCAGGTGTAGCCACTCGAGAGGGCTCAGATTTGTATGGGAACTGTGTACGTATCCCACGCAACCGTGCCGATGGTTGAAAACTCTCAAAGTCCACGTGCGTGCGCGTGAGCGCGCAATAACCTGTGTTTTGGGGGTAATTGCCTTCAATTGTTTACTCTTGTAAAATACGTTTTCGGGGGCTCTGTAGGACCATTCTTTAAGCTTTTTGAGCGGTTTTTCGTGGTTTTTCCTTCATTCCTAACCCATTCGCTATTGTTTCTGGAATAAAACAATTTTTTGAAAACCGGCCGGGTTCTGGGTTCTGGTGAACAAACAACACAAAACTAGCCGGGGCTCCACGGGTTAATTCAGAGACTGGCAATGTCCTCGCCGTATGTTTACGTTACGGCTTAATTGAGCCCACCTCGCCTTTTTTGTTTTCTCTTTCTCTCCCTCTCTCTTTACCTTGTATCCGTTCGGCCCCATTCAGCCTACTGTTTTAACACGTTTACCCCCATCCAGGTTTCAATATTTTCCTGGTGAGCGGTAGCGAGCCAATATATATATATTTTTGTTTTGAGAGCAAGCTAAATTTGTACAGTTTTCGATAGAAAAATTTCTCCGGCGAAGCCTGATTTCTCCATACAATGCTGGGTCGCTATCGCTCGCCAGGAAGATATCGATACTTGGATGGGGATAAACGTCTTAAAACAGTTGGCTGAATGGGGCCGAATGGATACAAGCCAGAGAAAGAGAGAAAAGGAGAAAAAGAGAAAAGAAAACAGCCGGTGAACCCCCTTACGAGAGGTGCATAGCAAAAACGGTTGCAGGTTCATTTTAGGCCTAATCTAATCTTTTTTTTACCCACCACGCCGAAGGTGCTCTTTGGCCTCGGCGAGGTGTTTTCCGAGCATTCATTTATGTCGCACAGCCCTTCGCACACCTCTGCGAAGTATACCCGTGGCGGGTATACTCTCGGCGACGCCTTTTTTTCGTGCGACACCCTCGTCGATGTCTCGCCGATGTCGCCGAGGATCTACGAGGGCCTCGCCGACCCCTCGGCAATGTTCGACGATGCTTGCGAGGGTTCGGACCCCTTGCAAGTCCTCGTCCCAAATTTTCAACAAGCTGAACATTTGCGATGACCCGCGAGGGCCCTTGCGAGGCCTTGTGAGTCAAACTATTATCATGCGAGGGTTCATGATTTTGTTGCGACATGTCACAAATGTGCCCATTTCTTGGTGTCGGCGATGAAAATCTTATGAAATCGCAACAGTGGGAAAGGGGCATAACTCACTCGGTAACTAAACTGAAGGTATAGTCTATTCGCTGTAAGTGGGCGAGAAATCATTACCTCTATCCTCTGTAACTCAAAAAGGGTTAGAGCAAATTGGCTGTAAATATCCACATCTATTCATTGACTGACTCTTCCCAATTGGTAGAAATATTAGCTCGATTACTCTAATTGTGTTTTTGTTACAGAGGATGAAGGTCATGATTTCTCGCCTACTTACAGCGAATATACTATAGTATATAATTATAAGGTTACACACTTCTCATAAACTTCTATTTCCAAACCCGCCTGAACCGAGTTGCGAACAAATAACCGCAAGGTTAAATAAATGTAAACAAGTCAAAGTGAAGCTCCTTCCTTACAACCTATCACTGCAATTATATAAACTTCAAAGGTAAGTCGGAGAAAATATAAATGCTTATGAAGCTAATTTCAACTTTTATCGCTACTTAGGAGAATCTTTCGGTAAATGCGAGGACTATTTAAGGAGCTAATGGCTGTTTTTTGGTATATGTATTCATTTATTAATATATTTTTTTAGTTTTCTCGCTAGACCTCCCTCAAACTTAGAAGAATACCCCCTAGACTCCCCCTCAACTTAAATTTGTAAATTTTTTGGTAGAAAAGTGTGCCGGCCAAAGGCCGGTTCCTCTTATAATTACAGGCTCGCTGTCGCACGCTAGGAACAAATCGACACCTAAATGGCACGATACGATACCGGTAGGTCTTAAAATTGACAACGAAATGGAGCTAAGAGTGTTAAACTCGCCAAACTAATGGGCCGAACATCTTAAAATGTCAAAACTAATGGGGCTAAACACGAGGGCGAAAGGGGGCCAGAAAAACGACCCATCTCCCCTTAAGAAATATCTGAACTCTGTAGGTTTACATTGTAGAGTGAATATGTCTTAGCTAAATTACAAGGTAAAGGTTGATCTGTTACTATAGTCTATTCGCTGGAAGTAGGCGAGAAATCATGACCTCTATCCTCTGTAACTTAAAAAGGGCTAGAGCAAATTGGCTATATATTTACACATCTATTCCTTGATTGACTTTTCCCAAATGGTAGAAATATTAGATCGATTACCTTAGTCGATTTTGAGTTACAGAGGTTAGAGGTTATGATTTCTAGCCTACTTACAGCGAATAGACTATAGAAGATGCGTGAAATACAGTATAATATTGTTTAATATAGTGACTATCAACCTTTCAACTTTGGGGGAGACACTTGTTGCAGGCAGCTTTGTCTTTTGTCTCCTTCATACACATAGAACAAAACATTTATTTACTCTATTATTGGCACGACTATTGGCAATATTATTGGCACGACTAAAATTACTTAGGTTATTACTATTTATCTATCTCTCTATTGCCAATTATCTATTTAGTATGTTTATATTATCTACAGTATATATATATATTATTATCTATATATTATCTATATATTATCTATTTAGTATCTTTATGTTATCTACTGTATATAGTATCTATATATTATATATTTATTATCTATTGTCGGACGTGTTGATCCCCGAGTGGGTGGCCACAAATAAATCTCCATGCACCTCCGTCACCCGTCAGTCGGCGCCCCTCCTCCCACCCAACACTACGTCCACTCATACACCTCTCAACTCCATCCCTGCACCTCACTCTCGGTCTGCCTCTGCCCTTCGGCCTGACTCATAAACTCTTCTATACTCGGTTTCATTTCAGGTGACGGTAAATTGAATCCCTTTGCAACCGATTACTCGATATATATCGGTAAAATAAGAACTTACCGTGTTTCTGCTTCACAAGTTTTCATAATTAACGACAAATTTCGCTGCAAAACCTGCATAATAGTGAAGTAATCAAGCTGAAGACTTTGTATTTTACCGTCAGCTAGAAAAACAAAACAAAAAACATAGTGTAGTCATTCTCTTACTCAGCATATGCTCCACATGGCCAACCACCTCAAGGTATATATGCTAGTTCTCCCCATTAAATCAACATCCACACCACAACACTCACATGCTTAACCCCTTTCAGTACCGGTGACGCCATTTTCATTATATTCTGGCAACTATTACACAATTTGATTCAGCAATTAACGGGCTTTGAAGTATCTCACTGAACCCCCTTTTACTACCACAGATCCTTCTTAAACTGCACTATATAATCTAAATGTAGCTAAACAAAAATTAAAAAGATGTCGCCGGTACAGAAGCGGTGAATATTTCGTCTGTCCATCTCTCTGTGTGACTGCATAAGCACTTCATAAATACATTTCCCTCTCACTCTAAACTTATGTCCCTCTAACAACGTCCATGCTTCACTCCCGTACTCTAATATTGGTATTACCCCTATCATGAAATTACTTCTATAATTGGGACTCGAACTCACTTACTCATATAGTGATGTACAATTTATGTGGTGGCTGTGTGTTCTTTTATTTCAAAATATTAGTTTTTGTTAAGTTAGTATTTTCACATAGTGATTTTGATAAGCTCTTTTATCTGTATATTGTGCCGTTCCTGTTTTGGTTTGATTATTTTGCAAGTTTTACATTATAATTACTTCCATACTCACCACCCTATTCCTTATTGCTACATATTTAGTTAAGGGGAGGCAGACCGTTTTTCTGGACCTCCTTTTCCCTAATGTATAGCCCTACTAGTTTTGAGATTATAAGATGTTCTGCCCATTAGTTCGACGATTTTAACACCTTTCGCTCCATTTCGTTGTCAATTTATGACCTTTCGTGCCATTTAGGTGTCGATTATCTCCTGGCGAGCGATAGCGAGCCTGCAATTTTAAGAGGAACCGGCCTTTGGCCGGGAAATTTTTCTACCGAAAAATTTACACATTTATCTTAAAGGGCGGTCTAGGGGGTGTTTTTCCACACCTACCAGCGTGGTCAGAATCGCCTCCCGTTAGCCACTAGCGCTCGCCAGGGCAGTGAAATGGGCTACAGTTATCAGAGAATGTTGTTCTCTCTTTCATAGTGCTCGTGTTGTTACAGACAGTCCAGTGGTGGTCTTTATTTTCGTCTGTGACAACGGGAAATATTTTATATCATGAGTTGAATATAAGATGCATTGTTGTGTAGAGTTGAGAGAGAGAGCGAGCGAGCAGCGTGGGGGCAGTGAGTGTTGCTTCCTCCTCCTTCCTCCCTCCCGGAGGAGTCCCTCACCCGCGTAGCCTTTCTCTCGGTTTTGATTGGCTGGTGGTTCCTGGCGCCTTCTGGGGGGCCTGCTGTCTTGTGACGTATCGGCCCGTGATTGGCCGAACCACCGCGCCTTTGTGTGATCCTGGGGGTCCAGAGAAGCTTCCTTCCTCAGAGCAGGCTAGGCACGCACATGACTAGCATCCTTTTTACAACTGTCCCCCCATATCTCCACCATTCTGATACTGTCTCTCTCACTCAACTTCCTTCTTTCATTCCTCTAATCTTTTAACTTCACAGCACTCCCTTTGGGTTTTTTACACGATTTCATATCAGCCCATCGTATTATGTGCGTCGCTCTCACATTTATTTCCATGTATTAGAATAGGCTATAAGGGTTCTTAGTCTATGGAGGTTTGATGAACTCAGGTGTGGGTCTCCCTCATTATCAGAAGTGCTCTGCTTGGTTATTTAAGGCTAGACTGGGATAAGGCTTCTATTGTCGTTGTCAGCGATGTGTGTACGGTTCGCTTATACCTACACGACTTCGACGGTTTCTGTGGTAGCCTAGGTTGTCTTTTTGGTTGTGCCTTTTGCGAGTGCAGCATCGTGTGGTAAGAGGGCATTAGCCTACTACCTTGTCACACAGTGCTGCCTCTTTGCTTGACTTTAGAGGGATCGCCAGGGTAGAACCAGATACTTGAGATCTGGATCTACCAAGATCGCCGTCATTAACGTAACTTTAACTATACTGCCTTAAGGACAACGTTAGGCTATGAGCCCGTCTTGCTCAGCAACAGTTTCTTAACCTTGATATCCCAGCTAGACTTTATTCGCCGAGCAGACACTAGTTAGGACATGAGCTTTTTTTATATGTACGCATTATTATTCATAGTATCTATGAGTCTAGGTTGTTGTTGAGTTGCACAACCATAGTAGACTGTTTCGTTGATGAGGAAGTACTTCTTTTAGTGTCGAACATTACTGCCGTTGCGCACTTATAATATTCTTGTGTCAGTTAACATTATATGTCCTATCTTTTTGTGTACTCAGTATACATGTTGGGTGTCCTGCCTCCTGCCTTTTTATAAGTTAAGATATGAGCATCTTATGAGCATCAGACTTTCTTCAGAAGTTTCCAGGTCTATGCTGTAGGACTGTACTTCACTTTCTTTCAGATAGGAGTGAAGAGTTTATTGTTGTTTAGAGTAACTATATTGAAGCATCTTTTTATTGTATTAAATCTTGCATTGATTTAATTGATCTTTCCATAGCTTCCCTTTTGTGCATTTTAACGTAACTTGCATCTTGTTTGTTATCAGGCTATACCAGTGTGGGTTAGCCTGAAGTAGTGCCCAGTTAAGCATACCCCGTTATCGCAGATTAACTCTGGAGGGTATAGGTGTTTTTGTTAGCCGGCAAATAAGTTCAAGGGTTTGGATCTAGCGTACCGTTGTTGCATAGTGCCCTATTACTAGTCCAACCATTAAGTGCCCTTATTTTATTCGTAGCCCCGGTCGTAACATAAGCTTGATGGTGGTCTAGGGAGGAAATTAAAACAATATATGAATAAATGAATTAATAGCCCAAACAAACGGCCAGTCTCCCCTTAATTATGTTGAACTAAATTCCATCTACATTACCCTAAATAACCTGACCAGGATTAGAATCACTCACTCCATATATTTTGGGAAGAGTTGGGCCCCGTAACCACTCGGCCATGAACGGATATAAGGGAAGCAACCTTAGTTCTTATTTGAAGAACCAGGTTATAGTCTCTTGGAGGACTATGCCTTTATACACGTGGCCAGTTTTTTAGCCTTCAACCATGGCTATTTTACACATTCTGTCCTTAAGGGGATAGTGGCTATTTTGTTGGTCTATTAATATATGTATTCATTTATTTATTTGAGTTTCGTCGCTAGACATCCATTAAGCTTAAGAAGACACCCCCTAGACCCCCTTAAAGATGAAATCGTAAATTTTTCGGTAGAATCATTTCCCCGTCAAAGGCTGATTTTTCTTAAAATAAACAGGCTCGCTATCGCTCGCCAGGAGAGAATCGACACCTAAATGGCACGAAATGTCTTATAATTGACAACGAAATGGGGTGAAAGGTGTACAAATCGTCAAACTAAATGGCCGAACGTCGTATAATCTCAAAACAAATGAAGCTAAACATGAGGAAGAAAGGGGGCCAGAAAAACGACCCATCTCTCCTTAAAAACTGGCCATATGTATGAAGTTATAGTCCTCCTCGTAACTATAACCTGGTTCTTGTAATAAGAACTAAAGCACCCGTCACACCTAGCCGATTTTAGGCCAAGACTGTCCGCGACCTAAGGGTCGTGGACAGTCTTGGTCTACGTCGCCGCGCAGCATGGGACGTCGCCAACATAACAAACAGGTCGGTATTGGTCTTCACTTACCCCCTCAAAAGTTCTACATGCACAACATTGAGAAATCAAGTCGGCGTGGAGTGAGGTAAAAAAATGGGACGGGAAGGGGACGGGAGGCTGATGGCGTGTGACGGCGCTTGACGGCGCTTGACGGGAAAAGGTCAGTGCGGCGGCACTCAGCACCATAAATGAGGTCTGCACCAGGCGGCGTCACCATAACAACCTGCGGGGATCAGCGGCGGCTTGCGGCGACCCAACGATGCCCTAACGGTCCTGGATTTTGTAATCCGGAGGGGGGTCGCCGTCAAACGGCGTCAGGCGTTAATACATAGGCGACGATGGTTGGCGGCCATCGCCTCCAAGCGGCGTAAAAACATACCGGGGTCCCCAGTATGCGCAGCCATGCGGGGAGCCCTCCTGTAGCGCAGCGATGTGGCAACGTCGCACGTGGCACCAGCGCAGACCGTGTGACGTGGCCGCCAACCCCTATAAAAACAACGCGCCGCCATGCACCGCCCTATGTTTCCCACTCACCACCAACACCACCGCGTGCGCCAACCCAGTCTCCTGATTTTCATCGCTCCCACCACCAACTCGTTCCTCGCCACCATGCCACGTCCGAGAACCAAGAAGACGATGAACAAGCCCATGCACCAGTCGAGCTCATCCAGCAGCGAGGATGAAAGCAACACGGGACTCCAAGGAAACACGAATGAGGAAGAAACGGCGGTTGAACCTGGTGAACACGAGGAGCCACAACCGGCCGCCCCTGCTCTGCCTGCCACCTACTCACCGTCCAATGATGCCGCTGACGATGAGATTGACGTGGAACAGAAATCCTTGAAGCCCGGCCGCCGTCAACACATCATTAAAGTGGTGTATAGTGACGAGCAGGAGCTTGACTTGGCCGACTGGTACGAGCATCACCCCGTTTTATACGCCAAGGGGCGTAAGGATTTTAAGGACACCGCTCTCAAAGCTGCCCTCTTCGAGACCAAGGCCAAGTCCATGGAACCCCCTGTTACAGGTGAGTTTAGTGCCCATAATGTGTTAATTAATAATGGTTGAGGAGAGCAATGATGATTCGAGTATTACAAGCAAATAAATGAAATGCACGTGAGTGAGTTGGAGAACATGTGCTCATAAATCTAAACCCAATGATGCTGAAAGTGAAAGTGAACGAACCATCATTTATCTCGTACACCATATACCTATGAATGCCACGTGGATATGTGTGTTAATTTGAAATATGATATTTTTGATTATGATATTATTATATTATATCATTATTATAGTATTAGAACAATAATCATAATAAGAATAATATTATAATATTATTGTTATTTGGTACAAATGTTCGTGGTGCAATGAATAGTGTGTTCACCGAGACATAAAATATCACTACATAATGTCGTTAATATGTGATGTACGGTACCCTATCATGGTATATATATGTGTATATATTATTAATGTATATATCTCTCCACCTCACAGGGATGCAAGTGAAGGGCTTCCTAGAGGGAATGCGGACTCGTTATGGCCGCATTACAGAGACCAAGAGTGGACAGGCCCCACCCCGACACACGGACCGGTATAAGTGGATTATCGCCACATTTGGCTTTCTCAAGGACCACATCGTGCGCCAGAGTGGTCGTCAGAATAGCCAGGTAAATGTTTTTTTAATTACTGTTTTGCATGTCTCGATTATATAAAAGTGTTTGACAGTGACCAGCCACGTGTGGACAAATTATGTTTGTGGAGACTCGTTGTGCATACCTCAGGTTTCTGACCTGACCTGGTTGTGGTATCTGCCGTTTGTTATTCCTTTCGTTATTTCATTATTGTATTGATTTAGTTATTAATTGAAATCTTTTATATATATATTGTAATCAATTTATTCATGTACTTAGATTAATATTGCTTTATTGAATTATATAAGGTATTTAGTCATTATTTATACATTATTTATTATGTATGTATGTATTTATTGATTGATTCTTTTCTTCATTTCATTATTATATTAGTTTATTTAGTTATTGAATATGTTTTTTATATATATATATAACGTAAATCATTTATTTATGCATACATTATTCATGCAGTGGATGAATGAAACAAGCCATATATATATATAATATATATATATATATATATATATGTTTATAATATTACATATCAATACTAATAATTGACTATTTCAGTGTGGTATCGCCCCTCGTGCTCCCAGCGTTGCCAGCGTGGAGGAGGAACAGAAGGAGGAAGAGGAGGATGAGGTGGTACTGGGCGACAGCACTGCCAAAGGTCCCCCGAAGCAAGGAGCAGCCGCCAAAAGGAAACGTCGTAGGAGCCCTGAAGTCGACGAGGTTGACTCATTACTCATTAGTGTGTGGTTTATGATCATTTTAATGCCATTTGTTGTCATTATGTGTTGTTAATAACATGTTTATTATGTAATGTTGTTAGTTATTTTGTACATATTTAAGATTGTAGAAAATCATGCAATATTATTACATAACTGTCTTCGTGGTGCAGCTTCGTGGCTATATAAATCATACAATACATTACCGAGTGCCTGTCAAACAACATAAATAATATACAACATGTCATGTAACATACTAATTATTCGTAACCACTTTTCAGCTTCAGGACAGGTCCAGAGGCAATGAGGAACTGCAGGCCTTGATCAAGACCCGGCTGCGTCATCAGACAAAGCGTGAGGCCCACGTCCAATCATTGTTTGATTATCTGACCAGTCTTGGATCTGATGTGCACCCCTCCCTCCATGAAGAGTTGGATAGCGCCCTCATCAAGGTCACACGGCACTTCAAAGCTGAGACCCGCAAGATCCAGCGCCAGGAGGAGCAGGCTTTGTTGTGCCGTCCTCCCCCCCCCCCCCCTCCACCACAGAAACTGGTATCCCGCCTGGCCCGGGAGTGCACCCCCCAGCAAGGCCACTCCAGCCAGCATGACCAGGGGTAATAACGTTCTTGACATTGTACTTGCAACAAAAGAAGAATTAATAGAGAATTTGAATGTTGGTGATGAATTCAGTAACAGCGACCATCGTACGATAACTTTCACTTTAAAGTTTACTAGTAACGAACCAAATAGTAGCATCGAAAAAGTCCCTAATTTCAAGAAAGCAAACTTCCATAAACTTAGAGCTATGTTTAAAGAAACTGACTGGAGCTTTTTAATTCACAATAACGACATAAATACATCTTGGAAGTTATTCGAAGCCACTTACCTAAAAGCAGTGCAAGACTGCATACCATCGAAAATACGGCGTCCAGGCCATAATAATAAGCCCAAATGGTGGAATGGTGGAATAAAGATATTTCAAACTGCCTGCTTGCTAAAAAATTTGCTAATGATAGATTAAAATCCTCACAAAATGACGAAGAACGGCTGAAATTTGTAGAGCTACGACGCAAAGCCAAAAAGTTAATTAAGCAAAGTAAAAAGACCTTAGAGTTACATATTGCGAATCAAAGTAAAACAAACCCGAAAGAATTCTATAGTTATATCAGAAAGAAAAAAGTAGTTACTTCAACTGTTGGACCGTTAGTCGATGAAAATGGAGAATACACCAAAGACGAAGTACAAATGAGTAATGCCCTCAATACCTTCTTTGCATCAGTTTCTACAACAGAAGACCTCAGTGATATCCCTACACCATCGCCGATTCAGATTGATAATTCAGATGTTCTAAGCAATATCACCGTTACAGAGAGAGAAGTATTGAATTGTTTAGATAAACTCAAGGTAAATAAAACGCCTGGACCTGATACAATCTCGCCTAGAGTTCTAAAGGAAACTAAGGATGAGCTCTCCAAACCACTGACATTACTATTCAATAAATCCTTGCAGTCTGGAACTATGCCCGATCAGTGGAAGCTAGCCAACGTAACACCGATATTAAAAAAAGGCAGCAAATCCCTACCCTTTAACTATCGTCCAATTAGCTTAACCTCAGTTGTATGTAAAATGCTAGAAACGGTCATACGAGACAGACTCGTAAATCACTTAGAGGGAAACAACATACTTAAAGATACTCAACACGGCTTTCGTAAAAAACGTTCCTGTTTAACAAACTTCTTAGACTTCTTCCACGATATCCTCAACCTCTACGATGAGAGTAAAGCTGTAGATATTATATACCTTGATTTTCAAAAGGCGTTTGACAAAGTTCCCCACAAACGTTTACTGCTAAAACTAAAAGCGCATGGAATACAAGACGGTGTGTTGAAATGGATAGAAAATTGGCTCAGCGACAGAAAGCAAAGAGTAGTCATAAACGGTAAGGCATCTAAATGGACCAATGTAAGTAGCGGGGTACCCCAGGGATCGGTACTAGGACCAATTCTCTTTCTAATTTACATCAGCAACATAGATGAGGGTCTCACCTGTACAATCTCAAAATTTGCTGACGATACAAAAATTGCAAATAGCGTACTCTCAAAAGAACAAGTTGACGATATGCAACACAATCTAGATAAATTGTCATGTTGGGCCCAAATTTGGCAAATGAGTTTCAATGCGGATAAATGTAAAGTACTACATATCGGATACCTAAATGAGAAAGCAAACTATTCGATGAATGACACTCAGCTTAACACCTTACGAGCGGCCTATGCGGTTTATTTATGTGTACCGCACAGCGGGGTGTTTTTAGCCAAATTAGGGCTGTTTACGTGATCATTTTCATGCCTAAATAAGACCCAGAACGTAAAACAAGTACCTATCCCTGAAAGGGCATAAACAGAGCTTTCGAATGACACCATAACGATCCTTGTATGATGGATAGTTTTCTTGCAATAACCGTGCAACGCGAGTGCAAAAAGCAGGTAATTCGGTACTTTCAGTACATAATTGAGTATGTAGCGAGTGAGAGAGGGAGGAGGGAGCTGAGATTTGTGTCAGTAGGTTCGCCGCGGTGGTCTGGAGCAGTCATACGCTCGCTAGTCTCCTGCCACCACTTGTCTCTCTCTCTCAGCCACATTACGTGCTGAAATTGCCACTCGAGTTATGTCGAGCGCCGCCACATAGTCCAGCTTTATTTAACTCGACTTATGTTGCTCGCCGCTAAATAAGGGTTAAGAATGTAAACAGAGAAACCGATCTGGGAGTAACAATATCGAGTAACCTAAAACCGAGTCATCAATGTTCAGAAGTTGTTAAGAAGGCAAACAAAATAATTGGCTTTATAGGCAGGTCATTTGAGCATAAATCCAAAGAAGTTATCCTAACCCTTTACAATTCCTTAGTCCACCCTCTTCTGGAATACTGCGTTCAATCCTGGTGCCCTTATTGCCAAAAAGATATAAACAAGCTAGAACGAGTTCAACGTAGAGTTACCAAAATGATACCTAGCCTAAAGAACAAACCATACGAAGAGCGTCTTAGATAATTAAATCTATTTCCTTTAACCCAGCGCAGATTAAGAGGTGACTTAATTCAAGTGTTCAAAATCATCAAAGGCATCGACAATATGAACTGTAGTAAGTACTTCACTATCGACCAATTTAATTACACGCGGGGAAACGGTTGCAAAATTATTGGTAAATCTTTTAACTCACACGAATCTAAGAATTTCTTCTTCAATCGAGTTGTCAACTTGTGGAATGGGCTTCCCCGAAACGTTATAGACTGCATCACCGTTGATTCATTTAAACTCCGCCTAGACAAATATCTCGCATCAAACCCGCGACTGACTGCGTTTGTAAATGAATAACTTTATTTTATCCCCCCCTCAGTTACTAACCCATCTGTCCCCTACTAACTTCCTAATTCTGCCACGGACATTAGTTCCAGGGCAGTAATTCCCTTTCCAATGTCCCCTTACCCACTCTAAATCACTGTTTGGACACTTGATCCTCAGTGTTTTGGAGGACAAGCAACCTAGAAGGGTCACTAGATCTTTTGTTGCTTGATTTCCTTTGTACTCCTTTGTACTCCTTTGTATCAGGTGGGTAGGACAAACTACGCCCACCAGCCAGAGTCCATGTGGAGCACACCTGGCCCCAGCTTGGGCTGCAACCCACCCATGCCAGGCACACCCGGTCATGCTCCACCAGCTGGCCACCTCCTGAACCTCCCCAGCCCCTCAGCACCGCTACCCTTCTCAGGCAGCTCACCTGGCACCAGCCTATTCCTGGAGAGCATCCTCACCCAAACTAACATGTAACTAGTGAATAATAAAATCTGTTTTGTAGAACTGTGTATATATCTTACCTTCTATACCATGTCGTTTTGCCATGATACCATACCAGCTGGTGAAGTATAGCACCCCCTGAGGAAGACCCTCTGTTCCTTGGCGAGCCTTGTGGTTTGGTTTCCAGCGAGAGACTGGATATCTGCCATCTGCTCACCCTCCCTCCACGAACCAGCTTTGACCAGGTGTGTCACTGGGTCCTCAGTATCAATGACGGTGGAGGGAATTCCAGGTGTACGTTGGCGTTGGCGAAGAAGGTTGTGCAGGCAACAGCAGGCCAATACAACACTCTCCACCCTCTTGGGTTGTATAGCCATGGTTGTGAATAGACACCTGAATCTGTCAATATATTAATAAACGACATAATTAAATAATTAAATAATAAATATATTATCAATAACAATCAAAATATAAGATTAGGTATATTAATTACAGAAAAAATGAAAAAAACAACATTCAATACATAATTAAATTAATAATAATAATAAAATAACAGAATTAACTGAAATAAAGAGATACAAATGATATAATGAATTTCAGAAATAAATAATAAATATATATATTAATACATATCAAAATATAATATGAGTTATATTAATATAACCAAAAAATACCAAATAAATAAATAAAATACATAAATAAAATGATTAATGAAATAAACAAATACAAAATAACTGAAATAAAGAGATAACAAATAACTACATAAATAAATAAATAAATAATAAATAATGTGTAAGTAATTGATATACATTTATATAAATCAATACAGCAATAAATATATAAATACATAAAGAAATGAATTACATTACAGTATATATACAAAAGATAATCACTAATAACAGAAATTCAATAATAAAATAATTAACTAACGAAATTAATACATACATAAATAACAAATTAATCAAACGACATATTAATACACAATTATTATTTGCTTAACAAATAAATCTTAACTCATTTAAATAAATAAATAAATAAATATATACATAAATATGAACCACTCTTACCTGCTTGCTAGGATCCCAAAGGCATTCTCCACAATCCGACGAGCCCTTGATAGACGGTAGTTGAAAAGGCGGTTGTCCCGGGAGAGGTTCCTTTGTGGATAGGGCTTCATCATCCAGCTCCGAAGGGGGAATGCATCGTCCCCGACGATGAAGTAGGGCAGTGGCACGCCATTGCCGGGGATGGGTTCAGGGTCTGGTAGGCCAAGAGTTTTCTGTTCAAGGGCAGCACGAAGCGGTGTCCTGCCAAATATCCCTGCATCTGAGCCACCCCCTGATGCCCCAACATCGACGTACAAGAAGCGGTAGTCAGCGTCGACGAGTGCCAGCAACACAACGGAGTGGAACCCTTATAGTTGTACCACATGGAACCACCTTTGGCGGGACACAGCATTGCAATGTGCTTGCCATCAAGTGCACCAATGGTGTGGTGGAAGTTCCATCGTTGGGAGAACTTGTTTGCCACTGCCTTCCATTCCTCCGGTGTGTTGGGGCAGGGCATCATCTCGTCCATATACTCAGCTATGAGTGCCTCACATGTCTCATACACAATGTTTGATATCGTGTTGTGTGCCACTCTGAAGCTGTACATGAGGCTCATATAGCTGTCACCGGTTGCCAGGAACCGCAGTGTTATGGCTAGTCGGAGGCCAGGTTCGAGTGCCTTCCGGTAAAAAGTATCGTTCTTTTCAATGCGGTGCGCCACACGTCCTAGTACCTCCCGGAAGACTGCAACATCCATCCGCAGGTAGTTTCCGTAGGCTGGCCCATCCTCCTCGGCGAGTTCCTTCAGTAGCTGATCATAAATACCAAAGGATTTCCTACGGAGAAGTCAGTTCCAGACCCACACGCGAGGGGTTCTATTCTGCCTCCTTCTTTTCCTCAACAGCAGCTTGCAGATGGCTATATTTTTCAGTAGGTGGTCATTTTCCAGATTTAACTGAACCTGAAGCGTAGATGCCGTGTCTGGTTCCTAGGGACTGTGGTGGACATGGTTGCGTGCAACCATGACGGTGGCTGAAGGTATACTGATGAGGCCCACCCTTTGGTGTAGCTTTTATATACCCCACCTTGAGTTCGGTCGCCGTCGTTCGGGGTCATGCGGGCCGGGGTCGCCGTCCATACTGAAGGGGTCGCCGTCCATCGGCACAGTAATGCATATTGACGCCGCCCTACCTCCTGTCGACGCCGTTCGTCGGGTCGTTGTCAACGCGCGACGCCGCAGATCGGCACTCCAGCGGCGACCTAGGTCTCACCTTCAGTCCTGCATGGGCGCCGCTCTACCCCGTCAGGTCGCCGTCAAGCGGCGTAGCCATCCATACTGCGTCCCGTCCAAAACTCACCCCCCCATATCCTTAAGCTCTCCACCGAAGTTCGGCACTCCTGACCACGACTAAAGGTCGTGGTCAGTCTTGGCTCAAGTCGGCATGGTGTGACGCCTGCTTAAGGTTGCTTCCCTCATAATATCTACTCATGGTCGAGTGGATTCGGTGCCCAACTCTCCCACATATGCCTGGAGTAAGTGAGTTCGAATCCTGATCAGAATATCTCTCTCCCAATCTGTCTGACATTATCCTTAGACCAGAAATAACTTAAGGGGGGGATGGTTCACTTTTTTGGCGATTTGTGCATGTATTCATTATTGTTCTAGTTTCCTCCCTAGACCTCCATCAAATTTAATCAAGCATCCATTAGATCCCCCTTCTATATTAATTTGTAAATATTTCGCCGAAGGCCGGTTCTTCTAACATTTACAGGCTCACTATCGTTCGCCAGGGGAAAAATCGACACCAAAATAGCACGGAAGGTCTCAATATTGACGAAGAAATGGGGCGAAAGGTCTTAAAATCGACTAACTAATGGAGCAAACATCTTAGCATCTGAAAACTAATGGGGCTAAACATAAGGGAGAAAGTGGTCCAGAAATGCGGCTCATGGCCCCTTAAACACTCGCTATGTGTATGAAGGCATAGTCCTCACAACTATAACCTGGTTCTTCAAATAAGAACTAAGGTTGCTTTCCTTATATTATCTACTAATGGTCGAGTGGTTACGGTGCCCAACTCTCCCACATATGCCTGGAGGGAGTGGGTTCGAATCCTGATCAGGATATTTCTCTCCCAACCTGTCCGGACCAGACCAGATGGCTGGAGTAGAATAAGGGAGAAGAGTAATTGGACAGAGGAAGAACAAGCTGAGAAGTGAGAAGTACAGTAGAAGACTGAAAGTGTGACATTATCTGTAGACCAGAAATAACCTAGCTACTGAAGAATAACACTATTTAGTGAACCTTTCTGCAAGCAAGCCACCAACGGCCTACAGCTCCTGGTATGACAGTTTTCATCACGGCAGTCATTATTAGGCTGAGGCAAGGTAATTATAACCCAGCCCGGGAGATAATTACCGGAAGTTGGGTGTGTGTGAGCGATATCAGAGATCATCCGGCATTGAAGGGGAATGGGCGTATTTATTTGCTTATATATATTTTTATTTTATTATTATTATTTAAGTTTCCTCCCTTGACCTCCATCAAGCTTAAATGAAAATCCCCAAGATCCCCCTTCTAGATAAATGTCCCGGCAAAAGGCCGCTTTCTCCTATATTACAGGCTCGCTATCGCTCGCCGGGACATAATCGACACCTAAATGGCACGAAAGGTCTTAATATTGACAAAGAATTGGGACAACAAATCTTAAAATCGCCAAACTAATGGGCCGAACGTCATAAAATCTGAACACTAATGAGGCTAAACATGAGGGAGAAGGGAAGCCAGAAAAAACAACCATCCCCCCCTTAAAACCCAGCCCGGGAGATAACATTTGTGTCCAGTGTGAGCAATATCAGAGATCATCCGTCCTCACTTGCGGATGACGCCACGCACCTTAAGGGGGGTCACCGGCTGTTTTTGTATCTTTATCTCCTTTTCTCTCTTTCCCTGGCTTGTATCTATTCGGCCCCATTCAGCCAACTGTTTTAAGACGTTTATCCCCATCCAGGTGTCGATTTTGTCCTGGTTAGCGATAGCAAACCAACATTGCGTGAAGAAATCCGGCTTCGCCGGAGAAATGTTTCTATCGACAAATTTACAAATTTAGCTTGCTGTCAAAACAAAAATATATATATGCTGGCTCGCTACCGCTCGCCAGAAAAATATTGACACCTGGATGGGGGTAAACGTCTTAAAACAGTAGGCTGATTGGGGCCGAATGGATACAAGCCAAAGAGAGAGCAATACCAGAGACCATCCGTCCTCACCTGCGGATGACGCGATGCACCTTCATCAGTTTCCATCATCACCCTCTCAATGTTGCCCTAAGCTGAATAATATTGTCTGCTGATAGCCAGAATATAATGTTAAGGGGGTAGTGCTTGGTTTTTGGTCTATATATTTATTTATTTATTATTTTTTAGTTCCCTCGCTAGACCTCCATCAAGCTTAGAAAATTACTCCCTAGACCCCCTTTCAAGATAATGTTGTACATTTTTCGGTAAACAAATTTACCGGACAAAGGCCGGTTCCTTCAAAAATTAGAAGCTCGCTATCGCTCGCCAGGATAAAATAGACACCTAAAGAACACGAAAGGTCTTAATATTGATAATAACATGACGCACAACTAACGGAACGAACGTCTTAAAACCTCAAAACTACTATGCTAAACATGAGGAAGAAGGGGGTCCCGAAAAAGCGAGTACTACCCCCTTAAAGCGTGTCATAATCCTCAAGGGGTTAGAACGAATGGATTATATTTACCTTGCAATATAACACACCTTAACCCCTTGAGAATCATGACGCGTTTGGACAGTATATTCTGGCTATCATTAGACGATTTTATTTAGTTTAAAAAAGGTCTCGGCAATTAACAGGCCTCTAACTATCTCCCTTAACTCTTTTTACTACCACAGATCCTTCTTGAACTGCACAAAATCGTCTCAATATACCAAGAATAAAATTGGAAAAACTCTCGTAATTCAACCGTGCGCATTATATATTCACGTATAAGACCACGGAGAGGAACAGAACTTATGTGGCCAACTGTACTTTTGCTTTTCTCTATTCCTATTGACGACTTGCGAGTTCAATTCTATAAGGAAGTTGGAGCTGTAGACATCGATATTTAGCAGAATAACAAGCTATAATACGGTTTTAGTCCATCTATAAATACATAAAACCAAATTCGACATACTATTTATCCATCAGAAGGCTACATAATTACAGTATTTGTGTTTAATATCGATATTTACAGGCCGAACTTCCTTATACCCTGAAACTAGCATGTGATCAATTGTGTTCCAGCAACGGTTAAGCCAGAGTCACACAAGCCGTTTTTCGAGCAATTTTTACGGGCAATTATGGTCTGGCAGCTTCAAAAATTACCCTTTATCAGAATTCAACCACCTAACAAACTCTACCTTCAGTCTAGTTACCAGTACCAGTGCAAAAAAGTCCCTAACTATAACGAGAAAAAACTTGCTAATGGAAAATTGACCGAAAAATCGCTCGTGTGATAGCGGCTTTACCAAATTGAGTCCGTTAGATGGTTAATGAATGCCGAAAATGTATAGAATATATATATATATATATATTGTTTTTTAAATGAAGGAGACAAAAGGCAAAGGTGTCTGTAACAAGTGTCTCCTCCAAGGTTGAATGAGCGATAGAGAGCCAACATTAAGGTGCGTTACAGGTGTTATACAGTAGGTGTGTTGGCAAAAAGTGGGGTGTGCTTGTTGATTAATTTAATGGGACCCAGACGGTATTGTTGAGGGGACCCAGATGGTATTGTTGAGGGGACCCAGACGGAATTGTTGAGGGGACCCAGACGGTATTGTTGAGGGGACCCAGACGGAATTGTTGAGGGGACCCAGACGGTATTGTTGAGGGGACCCAGACGGTATTGTTGAGGGGACCCAGACGGTATTGTGCGGCATAATTTACTGGTTCGGAACAATGGTTTAAGGAGGGGGTTTAGTTTGCTCTCTAAGCCTCTATCAAGCTTAAAAAAACACCCCCAAGACCCCTATCGTATAAATACAATAGAATATGACTCTTTTGTGATCTCTTATGTCTCCGTGACGTCACGATCTCTCCTACAGCACGACGTAGGACGAGTAGATCTTATATTATAAGATTGTAAATAAGTTAAGTTATAAAAGGCCTAATATGCTATTAAGCAATATTGCCATGGTCTTATGTAGTATATATGAATTTATCGTATATATTAATATAATTTATCGTATAGAGCAACCTAAATGCGGTACGATAATTTGGGCTCCTGGCGGTTTGCCAAGGCAGCAAGGTGTGCTTTTGAGGTACGCCAGAGCCTTCACGAACACCAACCAGTTAACATCTAAATTTCCGCCCTCAGTTGATCGTGCTTTTGTGCCTCTAATCACAATACACATACAGCAATACACTCAGCTACACCATCACGACACTCTCATCGACATCATGACTGACTGATAGATAAGCATAATAATCATGTCCATTCCCATGTAATCATTTATTCTTTCTTTAACTTGACTCGAGTCTTGGGACCGAAGTCTCGTTCCCCATTGTCCACCGCCATATTGGGGAAAACGTTCTCCCTTGCCTCATTGCCACGTGGAACTATTGGTGAGTTAATTCCTGGCTAATATTAACCCTTATAACCTTACCCTATATATACATTTATTATATGAGACCTTTGGATATAAATTAGCTTGTTTCAGATTGAATTCAATTTAGATATAGAGTAGTTTTCATTTAGATTGATTTTATGTTGATTCATTATAGCTTAGTAATATTTAACTTCCATTGATAGTTTACCACATTGGTGCCCAGACCCGGGAATTAGCTACCAGTAAGGGATTTTAAGGCAATGAACAAGGGGACATATAACAGGATGCAGGAACAACTCTATGATAAACTGGCAAGGCTAGCCAAGCGATGGTTAGAGCCGGAATGCAGGGTTGTATCGTTGAACCTGCCTAAGTCCTGCAATCCACCCATCATATTTCCCCAATAATTTTCTTTTCCGTTTCAGACTTCCTGTGACATATGACCTGACCTAAAAAAAAATCTTGTTCAATATGATCCATTAGTAGGTATTGCTATTTAGTGAACTATTTTTTCTCCATAACATAGAAGTCCGCCGGTTGGCGTCTCTTAACTAGACTATTAATTTGCCGTTGTCTTTGTAACGTAACATTTAGATACATAGCCTATAGGCTCACATGCAAAATGGATAAAGACCATAAAGAGACACTGTCTAGTGGGGTGCTGAGCAAAGCCCCTAAAAATCAAAGGGCGGGACTTCGGGGAGTATTAAATAGGCTAATTGTGGACGTAAACACTTTCATCACTACTGCTGAACTAGAGGAATTGGAGGCTAGATTAGAAAACGTCCAGGCTACACACGGTCGTATTACGGCTCTGAGTGAGGTGATTGTGGCTGATATGATAGAGGAGGAAGAGATAGTTACAGAGTGTAATAATCACGCCCTCTATGACGAACCTGTCTTTAGAGCGAAGTACCTATTACAGCGTGCTGTCGCGAGTAAGAAGGGAGGCGATAATGAGGCCCATAGAAAGGCTGACCCAAAAACATACTGTACACCTCCCAAAGCTCAATCTTCCTACATTTGGGGGCAAGTTAACCGAGTGGTTAGCTTTCTGGGACGTATTTTGATCTACGGTTCATGAATCCTCTTTGGATAATGTCCGCAAGTTTCACTATTTGAAGGGACAAATGGAAGGAGAGGCCTTACATTTAATAGAGGGTTTTGCAGTAGTGGGTGGTAGTTATCTTGAAGCGTTACACTTATTAGAGTCCACATACGGGGATAGAGAGCAGTTGAAGATGGCCCATGTCGTTGCCTTGTTGAGGCTCGCAGAACCACAGTATAAGGTTGATGAGTTGACAAACTTCAGGGCAAATATGGAGTTCCATACTCGATCGCTAGACACCCTAGGGCTTACCACGCAGGAAATGATAGTCATTATCTTGCGTCAGAAGCTTCCTATGGCAATACATGATAAGGTAAGATCATTTGAGATGGGGGAGTTCAAAACTCAGTTAAGCAAGGAGATCAATAATCTACAGTTGAACAAAGGGAGAATGTATGTGTCGGGAGGGAGTGAGCATGTGGAGAAGAGGGGAACAGTAAGCATGACAGTGGGGACTAAAGAAGAGAAAGAGGGTGCGTATAAGAAACCTGCTCAGATTCTATGTAAGCTATGTAACAACAAACATAAATGGAGTTTCTGCATAAAATACCCAACAAATGAGACAAAACTAGCACAGGCGAAAAGATTGAAGCTATGTGTAGGTTGTCTAAGTAAAGAACATGGTAAGCAGGGACAATATACTGCTAAATACTTAAGGCCCTGTCACCACTGCAAAGGACATCACTTTGATAAGTTGTGTCCTACAGCAGATAAAGCCAAAGACGTAAAAAAAGAGGGTACTACAACTGTGACACTAGGTAGCACGCAAGACACCACTATATTGCCCACAATACAGATTCCCATGGAAGGTAATGACAGTAACAAAGTTTGTCGGGTACTTCTAGATCAAGGGTCTCAACGTTCCTTTATAAAGAGGTCCGTACTAGTGGGACTGAAGCACCGAATCGTAGGGGCTGAGACTCTTCGATTACAGGGCTTCACAGGGGTTACTGATAAACAAGACTACGAGATAGCGGAGATTTCATATTTCTATCGTAAAAACCGGTACTTTATGACTTGTATCGTAGTAGACACCTTACCAGAATATGTATCTGTGGGTGTGAAGAAGGTGGAACACGCATTACGTAGCAAAGGGGTTAACTTGTCAGATCCCATGGGAAATCAGAGTGAGGTGCATGTTCTACTTGGTGTGGATCATTATTATGAAGTAGTATACCCTGGATTTAAAAAGATGTGTGGTGTAATTTTAATCCCCACTAAATTTGGATACTGCATGAGCGAAAAGGTGCATACTACACAGTCAAAGGTCCTGGTCGACACGGTCTCGATATATAGAGTCAATGTAACCGCGGCAGAGGAGTTGGGATGGGAGGATTCCCAACCTAGTGACCCTAAGATGGCTGCCGAGTTCGACCTGGAACGACTGTGGAGATTGGATCACATAGGCATTAATCCTATGGAGACTGATTATGACTCGGAAGTTGCGCTACAAAGGTTTGACGAGTCTGTGTGCTACTGTGCCTCAGACAAGCAATATAAAGTTAGTTTACCCTGGAAGAACAGTGAGATAAGCCTGCCTACCAACTATGGTTTGGCATTAGGTCGCTTGCGCGCATTACAGCGTAAATTGTCTAACGAACCGAGCACGCGCCAGGCGTATGACGATGTATTTCGGAGTTATGAGGATAGGGGCTTTATAGAGAGAGTCAATGTCGAGGAACAGTTTAAGAAGGGTAGGGTTCACTATCTGGCCCATCATGGGGTAAGGAAAGATAGCGTCACCACACCAATACGGGTGGTGTATGACTGTTCTGCCCACCAAGGTCAACAACCCAGTCTAAATGACTGCCTGTTGACAGGTCCGTCCATGGTGTCGGATCTGTCCCAACATCTATTGCGGTTTAGGCTGGGGAAGTACGCCTATACCAGTGACATCGAGAAAGCATTCTTGATGGTCAAGCTAAAGGAGGAAGATAGAGATGTTACCCGCTTTCTTTGGTTCAGCGACATTGGCGACTCTGAAAGTCCAATCATAATATACCGTTTTCGGGTTGTTCTCTTTGGGGCCACTTGCTCGCAGTTTTTGTTAAATGCCACAATCAGAAAACATCTAGCTGACACTCATGAGGACACAAGTAAACTATCTCGCGGATTATACATTGACAATTTGCAGGGTACTAGCGATAGTCAAGATGATTTGTTATATGCATACTGGCAAGCACGCAGATTGTTTGTGGATGCACATCTATTTCTCCGCGAGTGGGTTACTAATAGTGAAGATCTTCAGAGTTTAATACAGGTGGATGGTACGGCATCTCTTAACCAGGAAAAGTCCAGAAATTTGGGGATGATCTGGCAACCTAAACATGACATACTAACTTTTCAAACAAGGTCTTTGGTCAGCAGACAGGAGCACACACAAAAAGAAGTCTGTTGAGCAAAGTTGCGCATTTTTTTTATCCTTTGGGTCTAGCATTACCCGTTACCATAAGAGCTAAAATTCTAATGCAGGAAGTTTGGAGACGTAAAATAGGATGGGATGACAGTTTGCCTGAGGACCTGAATGACCAAGGGACATTGTTGTTGAATGAATATGCCATCCTATATACTAAACCTATACCTCGTAAAGTGGCGGTGTTCGGTGACGTTACGTTACACACGTTTTGCGATGCTAGCGCCACGGCATACGGGGTAGCCATATATGTTGTTACTTCATTTGGGGCACATTTAGTTACAGCCCGGCCCAAGGTAGCCCCCGTTAAAAAGGTAACTATCCCTAAAATGGAATTGACTGCCATGCTGCTATTAGCACGTCTGGTGCAACGTGTATGCGCAGCATACGAGAGCGAATTAAATATTGAAATCGTTCACGTTTGGTGCGATAGTCAGGTCGCACTCAACTGGATACAGAGCAAGAAGTCTCTGCCAGTTTATGTGCGGAATAGGGTAGATGAAATTAGAGCCATTTTGCCAGATGTTGCTTATCATTATGTAAATACAAAAGAAAACCCTAGTGATCTCATAACTAGGGGTATAACGGCTAGCCAGTTAATGAAGTCCGAATTGTGGTGGCATGGTCCAAAGTGGCTGCTCCATGAAAGTGAATGGACGATATGGCATGCTGTTGGTGAGGGACTTCTGCCACTGGAAACAGTGGCAGTTACAGCCCAACCAAATGAGCCACCGGGTCCTATCATAAAGTGGGCAAGATTCGGTGACTATAATAAACTAGTCAGAGTTGTAGCTTGGGTGTTGCGATATGTATCCAATCTCAAGCTTAAAGTAACGGGCCAACTCTGCAAACGGGGTCACAACATTGATGCTCGTGAATTTAAAGCAGCTGAAGTAACTTTGATCAAATGGGTTCAAATAGAAACCTTTTCCAATGAATTAGAATCCTTGAAAAGCTCGAATAAGACATTAATGACTAATATAGTGCGTCAACTACGGTTGCACCTAGACAATGGCCTCATCAGGTGTGAGGGTCGCCTGAAGTGGTCGGGTGTACCAGATGGCACAAACCGCCCTATACTTATGCTAACAAGACATCACGTTACTGATCTATTGATCATACGTGCACATTGGGAAGTAAAACACTACGGGATATGTCATATTATATCAAATTTACGTCTCACATGGTGGATACCCAGAGTTCGACAAGTAGCTCGACGCGTAGTGAGAAAGTGTGTAATATGCCAGAGACTAAATGGTAAACCATATGCAACTGGACCAGCTCCACCCCTACCTGAATGCCGTGTAAGCACGTAGAACCTTTCCAAGCTGTAGGATTAGATTACACAGGGGCATTGAAGACGAGGGAGAGTGAGAAGGTTTATATATTATTGTTTACCTGTGCGACGTCTCGAGCGGTACACCTGGAACTATGTGATAATATGTCTAGCGAAAAATTGATGCTGGTGTTCAGACGGTTTTGTGCCCGTCGTTCATTCCCTCAACTCATTCTTAGCGACAATGCTCCCACTTATGTCCAAGCATCAAAATATCTAAAAGATATGAGTAGTGATCCTACTATCATCACTTTTTTGGGAGAGAAGAAGTGCAAATGGAGGTTCATTCCAGTTAAGGCACCTTGGTTTGGTGGAATGTGGGAAGGGTGTGTCGGCATAGTAAAGTCAGGACTCAGAGCGGTTCTACGACGTGCTCTATTAAAGAAGAGTCAGTTGACGACAGTCCTCACAGAGATAGAGGCAGTCATGAATGATCGCCCGCTTACATATGTGTACACCGACCTGCAAGAACCACTACCATTAACGCCAGCTCACTTGCTATATGGGAAACCATTGACTGCGTTTCCATCCGATTTCCAATCCATAGTAGAGTTAGAGGATCCCTCGTTGTACTCTGAGGTAGCGGTGTCTAAGAGATATCAGTATATATCCAGGATAATCGAGGATTTTAGGAAACGGTGGATTAGTGAATATCTGCTAGCATTGAGGAAAAGGAGTGTTTCTCCCTCTGGAAGACCAACGGCACCTACAGTTGGCGAAGTTGTTTTAATTAAAGAAGATAGTCCTCGTTTATACTGGAAATTAGGCCGCGTATTGGAGGTATACAAGGGGGCAGACTCTGTAGAGCGGGTGGCGCTATTGAAGACAGCCACTGGAACTACTGTTTGTCCTATCGCACGTTTGTACGCTTTGGAGCTCGATTCCGCATTGCAATCTGATGCTCCACCTGTTATTGCTGGGTCCGAGGATTCTCAAAGGAACGACTCACCTCTTACTGATGGTGATCATTCTCGGACCGGGACGCGTCCCAGACGCGCTGCTGCTGGCGCCGTCGACTTGTGGCGTCAGAAGATAGCCTCTGGGCAACTTTAGGTTTAAGGTGGGGTTCAGGTCTTTTTCGTGGGGGGAGTGTATCGTATAAATACGATAGAATATGACTCTTTTGTGATCTCGTATGTCTCTGTGATGTCACGATCTCTCCTACAGCACGACGTAGGACGAGTAGATCATATATTGTAAGATTGTAAATAAGTTAAGTTGTAAAAGGCCTAATATGCTATTAAGCAATATTGCCATGGTCTTATGTAGTATATATGAATTTATCGTATATATTAATATAATTTATCGTATAGAGCAACCTAAATGCGGTATGATAATTTGGGCTCCTGGCGGTTTGCCAAGGCAGCAAGGTGTGCTTTTGAGGTACGCCAGAGCCTTCACGAACACCAACCAGTTAACATCTAAATTTCCGCCCTCAGTTGATCGTGCTTTTGTGCCTCTAATCACAATACACATACAGCAATACACTCAGCTACACCATCACGACGCTCTCATCGACATCATGACTGACTGATAGATAAGCATAATAATCATGTCCATTCCCATGTAATCATTTATTCTTTCTTTAACTTGACTCGAGTCTTGGGACCGAAGTCTCGTTCCCCATTGTCCACCGCCATATTGGGTAAAACGTTCTCCCTTGCCTCATTGCCACGTGGACCTATTGGTGAGTTAAATCCTGGCTAATATTAACCCTTAAAACCTTACCCTATATATACATTTATTATGTGAGACCTTTGGATATAAATTAGCTTGTTTCAGATTGAATTCAATTTAGATATAGAGTAGTTTTCATTTAGATTGATTTTATTTTGATTCATTGTAGCTTAGTAATATTTAACTTCCATTGATAGTTTACCACAATCCCCCTTCGATATATATTTGTAAATTTTTCGGTAGAAAAATGTCCCGGCCGAAGGGCTATTCCTCTTAAAATATAGGCTCGCTATCGCTCAGCATGAAATAATTTGACACCTAAATGGCACGAAAGCTCTTAATATTGGCAAATACATGGGACAAAAGGTCTGAAAAACGCCAAAATAATGGGGCGAACGTCTTATTATCTCAAAACTAATAGAGATAAACATGAGGGAAAAGGAGGTCCCGAAAAAACAAGTGCCTCCCCTTAAGTCAGTCAGTCATTAGCCGAACCCTGACTCCCTTAACCCCATCTCTACCGCTGACGTCTTTTTTATTTGATGTCAGCTACATTTCGACGATTTTATGAAGTTTAGGAAAGATATATGGTAGCTGAGAGAATACATTGAGACAGTCTGTAGCCTTTTATTGAGTAATGTCCTTCCTAAGCTGTACAAAATCGTCTTATAGTTGCCAGAATATAATTAAAAGTGCATCACTGGTAAGGAAGGGGTAAAAGGGGTAGGGAGGATCAGCAAGAAAAGGCTTGTTGATCCCTTTTTTTCTTCTTTTTTCTATGTGATTGAGGGAGGCAAAAGGCATAACTGCCTATAGCGAGTGCCTCCCCCATAGTTGAAAGAGTGACAGGGCCAAAATCAAGGGACTTTCGAGCCAAAATGCCTGGACACACGAAGTTTGAAGCAATTTAAGTCATAGGAAGCGGGAAAAACTGATTCTGGGAGAGAGTTCCATAGCTCAGCTGTTGAGTAGAAGAAAGTTTGAGAGTATCGTTTCACTCTTGGGTTGGAGAGTTGCACAGAGTAGGGGTGGGATTGAGTTGCAAGACGGGTACCACGTGCCCTACGTAAAGGAGGTGGTATGCACTGGGATAGCTCTGAGGAACACTGATTATTATAGTAGCGATAGAATAGCGAGAGAGATGCAACATTGCGGCGGAGAGAGAGAGATTGCAGAGAGTTGGTAAGTGGACGGGAGTTAATGATACGAAAGGCCTTCCTTTCAACCTTGTCTAGGAGAGCGGTGTGAGAGGAACCTCCCCACACATGTGAACAGTACTCAATACAAGGGCACACTATGCCCCTGTACAGAGCAAGAAGCTGTGCAGGGGAAAAGAACCCCCTAAGGCAGTTGAGCACACCCAGCTTCTGGGAGGCTGCCTTAGCAAGACTGGTAATATGGTCCTTCCAAATGAGAGAAGAAGAAAAAGAGACACCAAGAATATTGAGAGAAGATGAAGGGTTGATTTTTGTATTGTTGAAGAATAAGGGATAGTCCGCTGGGAGATCCTGTCGGGTAGATAGATGGAGAAATTGGGTTTTGGAAGCATTAAAGTTAACAAGGTTTTCTCTGCCCCAATTGGAAATAGTATTTAGATCAGAATTTAAGAGTTCTATGGCTTCATTACATTTGTCGTTGAGGGATTGCTGGCTGGGGCGTTCTGAAAAACTAATGGAGTAGTGCAAGGTTGAGTCGTCTGCGTATGAATGGATGGGAATTAAGGTACAGTTAAGGAGATCATTTATAAAAATTAGAAAGAGAATAGGAGATAGGACAGAGCCCTGAGGAACACCGGAGTTTATAGGGTGAGGAAGTGAACAATGGCCGTCCACAACCGCGGCTATGGAACGGCCGGAAAGGAAATTAGAGACAAAGGCACAGATGGAGGGATAGAAACCGAAGGAGGGTAGTTTAGAATTTAAAGATTTATGCCAGACTCTATCGAAGGCTTTCGATATGTCTAGTGCAATAGAAAAAGTATCACCGAAGTCCCGAAAGGAGGATGACCAAGAGTTAGTAAGATATGAAAGAAGATCACCAGTAGAGCGACCCTTAAGGAAGCCATACTGGCAATCTGAGAGCAGATTATGAGAATAGAAATGCTTAAGAAATTTGGAAGCAAGAATAGTTTCAAAAACTTTAGAAAGACAAGAAATGAGAGCAATTGGACGATAGCTGGAGGGTTGAGAGCGGTCACCCTTCTTTGGGACAGGTTGAATGTGAGCAAACTTCCAGCATGAAGGGAAGACGTTAGAGGATAGACAGAGACGAAAGAGTTTGCCTAGGCAGGGAGTCAGCACGGAAGCACTGTTTTTGAGAACAACAGGAGGAACACCGTCCGGACCGTACGCCTTATTAGTGTTAAGCCCAGAGAGGGTAGAAAGTACATCTTTTGAAGAGATTAGGATATTAGGCATAAGTAAGAGAGAGGAGGGTGGAGAGGTAGAAATAGCACCGGAATCATCCAAGGTGGAAGTTCTAGCAAAAGTTTGAGCGAAGAGTTTAGCTTTGTCAGAGGAAGAAGTGATGGTTGTGCCATCAGAGTGGGAAAGGGGAGGGAAAGACGAGGAAGAGAAATTGTTGGAGAGGTTTTTGGCTAGATGCCAGAAAGCTTGGGAAGAGCTAGAGTTGGATAGTTCAGTGCATTTATTATTGATGAAAGAGTGTTTGGCAAGTCGAAGAACAGATTTGGCTTGATTCCGGGCAGAAACATATGAAGAATGAGAGTCTTGAGTTTTAAGGCGTCGGTACCGTTTGAATGCTTCCTCCTTATTGCGGACAGCAGTAAAGCAGGCGTGAGTAAACCAAGATTTTTTAGCATTAGTCTGAGAGAAAGAGAATGGAATGTATGCTTCCATGCCCGATAGGATTACCTCGGTAATGCGTTCAGCACTCTCCGAGGGTCCTCGGCCACGGAAGCAGAATTCATTCCATGGGAAATCAAAGAAGTACTGCCGAAGAGCCTCCCAGTCGGCAGCGCCAAAGTGCCACAAGCGCCGCCGTCTAGGAGGATCGGGTGGCCGTACTGGAGAGATAGGACAGGTGACAGAGATAAGTTTATGGTCGGAGGAGCCCAAAGGAGAGAAAAGATCGACAGTATAAGAAGAAGGGTTAGAAGTTAGAAACAGGTCAAGAATGTTGGGCTGATCTCCGATGCGATCCGGGATACGGGTGGGTTGCTGAACTAACTGCTCTAGGTCATTTAGGATAGAACAGACGTAGGCTTGTTCACCAGGTGGATCAGTAGTGTGAGAGGAGAGCCATTGGCGGTGGTGAACGTTGAAATCTCCTAAGATGGAGATTCCCTTAGTGGGAATAAATTCTGGAAGTGGTATTCCCAGTCCCAACCTCCAGGAGCTATCTGTGCTACCAAAGTGATGGTCGACGGAGTTAGCTGGATTAATTTATGTGTAGGTGAGGCACAAATAGAACCAGTAGGGGAAGGCAGTTAAATGAATCAGGAGTTCCAGCAACTCCTTATCAATGCCAAAATCTCTACAGTATCACTCTAAAATGGCTAAAATCTGAAGAGTATCGCTATAATTCATGTCGCTAGATGAAAAAACTTGTCTTTAGATCGAATTCTACACCTCTAGACCTAGCGGGAAAGCAGAGAAATTGCATGCACTCGTTCCCGCATATGACTTTGCATAATAACGTCGTTCACTCGGCATTCCTTTCACTTATGGTACTTGCAGCGAAATATTGCATAATGTTGGTTCGCGAATATTAAGCCAGTGTCACACGAGCGATTTTTCAGTCAATTTTTAGGAGCAATTGTAGTCTGGCAGGCTTAAGATTTCAGTTATATCAGAAGTCAGGGCAGATCCTTCACTTTTTGGTCGAGTTTTTCATATATTTATTATTTTTTTAGTTTCCTCGCTAGACCTCCATCAAGCTTAAAAAGACCTCCTTTCAAGACAAATTTGTATTTTTTTCGGTAGAAAAATTTCCCGGCCAAAGGCCGGTTCCTCTTAAATTACAGACTTGCTATCGCTCGCCAGGAAAAAATCGACCCCTAAAATGGCAGGAAAGGTCTGAAAATTGACAGAAATGGAGCGAAAGTTCATAAAATCGCCAAAATAATGGGGCTAAAGACGAGGGAGAAGGTGGCCTAGAAAAGCACCATATCAGAAATCAGCCGCCTAACATAATCTACCTTCAGTCTAGTTACCGATACCAGTGCGAAAAAGTCCCAAAATAATACGATAATTTTTTTTCTCATGGAAAATTGACTGAAAAAGCGCTCGTGGCACACTGGCTTTAGTTTGTATTAATTTACCCTTGGAATATTATGACGCATTTTGACAGTTTAGTTTGGCTCTCATTAGGTGATTTATACAATCTAGGAAGGATCTGTGGGAAGTACAGTAGTAGGGTGAAGACTATCTCAATTACAGTACAGTAGTAGGGTGAAGACTATCTCAATTACAGTACAGTAGTAGGGTGAAGACTATCTCATTTACAGTACAGTAGTAGGGTGAAGACTATCTCAATTACAGTACAGTAGTAGGGTGAAGACTATCTCAATTACAGTACAGTAGTAGGGTGAAGACTATCTCAATTACAGTACAGTAGTAGGGTGAAGACTATCTCAATTACAGTACAGTAGTAGGGTGAAGACTATCTCAATTACAGTACAGTAGTAGGGTGAAGACTATCTCAATTACAGTACAGTAGTAGGGTGAAGACTATCTCAATTACAGTACAGTAGTAGGGTGAAGACTATCTCAATTACAGTACAGTAGTAGGGTGAAGACTATCTCAATTACAGTACAGTAGTAGGGTGAAGACTATCTCAATTAATGGGGGATGGCCCGGTTTTCTGGACCACTTTCTCCCTCATGTTTAGCCCCATTAGTTTCCAGATGTTAAGATGTTTGCCCCATTAGTTAGTCGACTTTAAGACCTTTCGCCCCGTTTCGTCGTCAATATTTAGACCTTTTGTGCAATTTAGGTGTCGATAGTGAGCCTGTAATGTTGGAAGAACAGACCTTCGGCCGGGACATTTTTCTACCGAAAAATGTACAAATTAATCTAGAAGGGGGAACTAATGGATGTTTTTTTTTAATTTGTTGGAGGTCTAGGGAGGAAACTAGAAAAATAATGAATACATGCAATAATCGCCTAAAAAGTGAACCACAAAAAGTAAGCCTCTGACTTCCATATATCCTTCCAAACCTGAAAAAAATCGTCTAATAATAGACAGAATACGGAAAAGAAGAGCGTAATAGAATCTTGAAAGGGTTAAGAGACAATAATGTTATTCTCGTTGAACAACATCAAAGGTGTACACAGGAAATCAAACAACAACAGTCCTAGTGACCCCTCTAGGCTGCTTGTCCTCCAAAACATCGTAGGCTATTCAGACTTTAATTATTGTGAGCTTTGGGATAAATTTGGCTTCTACTATTTAAATCACTTCGAATTTAGTTTAGACCGTATAGGCTACGCATCCACACACATTCACACACAGATGAAGATGTGAAAAACAAAACAAATACATTATAATGAAAATATAATAATACAAATAATATGATATTAATAAAATAATAATAATACTATAGTATTTCTAATACTATAATAATATATATATATATATATATATATATATATATATATATATATATATATATATATATATATATATATATATATATATATATATATATATATATATATATATATATATATATATATATATATAATTATATATATATATATATATATATATATATATATATATATATATATACAGTATATATAAAAAAACTAACACACAAACTAATAGACATACACAAATAATTTAAGGTGCGGATACCAGATATAGTCAACAATATAACTACGTATACACCATCACTATTAATGATTATAGGTTTAACCAGAGTCCAGAGAATATTCTTTGGACCCTGGGTTTAGCTGTTTGAGGATCATGACGCATTATAGCAGTTTCTTCTGGCTATCATTAGACGATTTTATACAGCTTAGGAAAAACCTCTAGGAATCAAAGGGGTAAAGTCGATCTCAATTAAGCTTTTGATTCACGCAGATCCCTCCTTTACTTAAAGGGGGTCACCGGCTTTTTGTACCGTATCTTTCTCTCCTTTTCTCTCCCTGGCTTGTATCAATTTGGCCCCATTTAACCAACTTTTTTAAGACGTTTATCCTCATCCAGGTGTCGATATCTTCCTGGCGAACGATAGCGAGCCAGCATTGTATGAAGAAATTCGGATTCGCCGGAGACATTTTTCTATCGAAAAATTTACAAATTTAGCTTGCTGTCAAAACAAAAATATATATATGCTGGCTCGCTATCACTCGCCAGGAAGATATTGACACCTGGATGGCAGTAAACATCTTAAAACAGTAGGCTGAATGGGGCCAAATGGATACAAGCCAAAGAGAGAGGGAGAAAAAGAGAAAACAAAGCGAGGTGGCCTCCCTTAAAAATATAGTCTAGCAACAGCCAGAATAAACTGTCAAAACGCGTCATAATCTTTAAGGGGTTAAATAAGGCATAGAAAAGGCTAATTCAATATTGGCTCTGTAAATATATAAAGAGATGTTACAAATCTCTGCCAGGTTAGCTTGAATATACTATACTACTGCTTTCAACATTCATTCAATTTTTACAACATTCGTTCAATTTCATCACATTTACTCATAATCACTTCTACTGATATCAACGGTCAATATCATAGATCATAAATTTGTTATATTTAAATCCAAAAATCTCTAAATAAATTTATTCTGAACTCCACATTCACCAGTGGACATTTGAACATTCAATCAAATCCAATATATTAATCGTTGAAACCAATTTCTACTCACATGTTTTGTCAAAATATATTCAATTAATTTTCCGTATACATATATACCGGTATATATATATATATATAATTATATATATATATATATATAATATATAATGAACTTTTTATTCACTCACACTAGACTTCAAGTGCCTTTGTTTTTGTCTATGTGTATGAGGGAGACAAAAGGCAAAACTGACTGTGACGAGTGCCTCCCCCAGAGTTGAAAGAGTGACAGGGCCGACATCAAGGAATGTTCGAGCCAAAATGTCTGGAAGGCATCCTAAGGCGAATCAGGAGGGCCCTTCGATTGCTCTCCCCCCTACCCCCATCGCCGATACCAGAACGACACAACCATCATCTAGAACCAGTATATATATATATATATATATATATATATATATATATATATATATATACAAAATCACGACCCGCCTCGGAGCAGGGGGTGGGGGCAGAATTGCCCCCACTGATCTGTCCCCTAGTAACCACTCGCCAAAATGCTCTGGACCACAACCTTCTACTCTTACTATTAATTTCTGCAATATTCGTGGCCTTTCCTCTAACTTCCACTCTGTGGAACACCATCTCTCCTCTGCCAAGCCTGATCTTCTCTTTCTCATCGAAACACAGTTGTCTGGGACTACTGACATCTAACTCTTCTCTGTATCCTCCTACTATCTGTATCCTCAGTTTCAAGTCAAAGGTGGATGTTGCAAATTCGTACGCAACAATCTTCCTTTCTCTCGTGAGTTCCCAACTTTGATTCTTCTGAATTCTCAACTTTCTAGCTAAACCTTTCTTGTCATTCTCAAACTAAATATGTTTGCACTGTTTATCTCTCCCCTAATTCTACCGACGATTCAAAATTATTTGACCATCTAACTTCTAAAGTGGAACACATTCTATCCATTTCTCCTTTAGCATAAATCTCCATCCTAGGAGATTTCAACGCTGACCACCACCAATGGCTCTCCTCTCTTTCCACTGACCAACCTGGTGAATAATCTTTCATCTTTTCTATCCTAAATGACCTAGAGCAGTTAGTCCAGCAACCCACCCCTATCCCGAATCGCTTCGGAGAACGGCCCAACATTCTTGACTTATTTTAACCTCTAACCCTTCTGCTTATACTGTAAATCTTTTCTCACCTTTGGGCTCCTCCGACCATAAACTTATCTGTCACCTGTCCTATCTCTCCGGTACGGCCACCCGATTCTCCTAGCTGGCGGCGCTAGTGGCACTTTGGCACTGCCGACTGGGAGGGTCTTTGGCAGTACTTCTTTGATTTCCCATAGAATGACTTATGCTTCCGTGGCCGGGGACCCTCGGAGAGTGCTAAACGCATTACTGAGGTAATCCTCTCGAGCATGGAAGTACATTCCATTTTCTTTCTTTCAGTCTAATGCAAACAAATCTTGGTTTACTCACGCTTGTTCTACTGCTGTCCACAACAAGAAGGAAGCATTCAAATGGTACCGACGTCTAAAACTCAAAAATGTCATTCTTCTTATGTTTCTGCCCGGAATCAAGCCAAATCTGTTCTTCGACTTGCCAAGCACTGTTTCATCAATAATATATGCACTAAACTATCCAACTCTAGCTCTTCCCAAGCTTTCTAGCATCTAGCCAAAAACCGCTCCAACAATTTTTCTTCCTCGTCTTTCCCTCCCCATTTCCATTCTGATGGCACAACCATCCCTTATTCATCTGACAAAACTGAACTCTTTGCACTAACTGTTGCTAGAAACTCCACCTTGGATGATTCCGGTGCTATCCCTCCCACTCCCCCCCCCCCCCCCCCCTCCTCCCCTCTCTCTTACTTATGCCTAATATCATAATCTCTTCTAAAGATGTACTTTCTACCTTCTCTGGGCTAAGAAGGCAATACGGTCCGGATGGTGTTCCTCCTGTTGTACTAAAAAACTGTGCTTCCATGCTGACTCCCTGCCTAGGCAAACTCTATGGACCATTTTTGTTTTGTCTTTGTTTTCCTTCCTCTATTCATTGTTTCTAAACAAAACAAAATAATTTCATGTTGCCACCCTCTCTGAGTTACATTAAGGGGATATTTCCACTAAAGGGTATTTTTGTTTTGTCAAACCCCCTTCTCCCTCATGTCTAGCCCCATTGTTTTGTTATAGATTTTATGATGTTCACTCCATTGGTTTGGCGATTTTAAGACCTTTTGCCCCATTTCTATCAATTTCGTGACATTTAGGTGTCGATGTTTTCCTGGTGAGCGATAGCGATCAAATGTACACATTCATCTTGAAAGGGGGTCAAAGTTGTGTATTTTTAAGCTTGATGGAGGTCTAGAGAACAAACTAGACACATTCCCTTATAATTGTATTCGGACTTCCCCCTCGTTAAGGGAGCCCACCTCGCTTTTTTTCTTTTTCTCTCCCTCTCTCTTTGGTTTGTATGTATTCGGACCCATTCAGCCTACTGTTTTAAGACGTTTACCCCCATCCAGGTATTAATATTGTTCAGTATATATATTTTTTCTTTTTGACAGCAAGCTAAATTTGTACATTTTTCGATAGAAAAATGACTGGCGAAGCCGGATATCTCCATACAATGCTGGCTTGCTATCGCTCACCAGGAAAAAAACGACACTTGGATCGAGATAAACGTCTTAATAAAACAGTTGGTTGAATGGGGCCGAATGGATACAAGCCAAAGAGAGAGGGAGATAAAGATAAGAGAAGCGAGGTGGGGTCCCTTAACTAACCCTGGAGTTGGAAGGTCACTGGGATCATCCCTTGTGAAGAGTGAATATGTAGCCATATGAAGTTACAAGCCTTGGTAGTATACGAGATTTGCAATTCCGTGTGTGTGTGTGTGTGTATGTGTGTGTGTGTGATATATATATATATATATATATATATATATATATATATATATATATACTGTATATATACTGTATATAATTATACTGTACATATCTATATATACATATACTGTATATATATATACAGTATATATATATATATATATATATATATATATAATTTATATATATATATATATATATATATATATATATATATATATATATATATATATATAGAGAGAGAGAGAGCATGTTCATGCGTACGCCTTCATCAGAGTGGAGGGTGGGTTGCTTAACCCTTTCTGTACCGACGCCGTCCTTTTAATTATATCCTGGCTACTATTAATCGATTTTATTCAGCTTAGAAGGGACCTCTAGCAATTATAAGGCTTCCAACAATACTGTATCAATGAATCCTTTTTAACTACGACGGATCCTTCCTAGCTTGCATAAAATCATCTAAATATAGCTAAATATAGCAACAACAGGTCTTGCGACCCCTCGAGGTTATACTTGCTATCTAAGTTACTGCTGTTTTAAGCGCCCAACATTTAGTTTCTCAGAGAGGATATGAATTGTAAATTCCATTAGGTCAATAAAATAACAATACAGTATTAACCCCTTCCATACCGAGGATATAATTTTGTGTTATTCCAGATATATTTAGACGATTTTATGCAGCTTAGGAGGAAATCGTGGTATTTAACAATGGGTAATCAAGATAGTTTGAAGTCTTTTATTTGCTACACGTCTTCCCTAAGCTGGATAAAATCGTCTAATATTATCCAAATTATAATGACAAGGACAACTCGGTACTGAAGGGGTTAAGGAAATAGTGAAGTGCTTGTCTAGGTGAATTTTATAAGAATCAATAGTGTTGCAGTTTATAACATCTCAGGGAAGCCCATTCCACAAATTGACAACTCGATTGAAGACAAATTTCTTAGATTCCTGCGAGTTACTGAAAGGGTTAACTGCACTGCCCGCTTTAAAACCCCGCGAGGCGGCGTACCACTCATCACTGTGCAACATGGGGCCGCTGTGTGCTGTTGTTGTTGTTAACGTGTTGGTGTTGGTGGTGGCAGTCAAGGCCATACTGATACTTCCATCATCACGGGAGATATCCACACAAGCCTGGCGGTCAACCAAGTGGCTATATTGGAGATACTGTCTGATATGAAGGAGTATAAAGGTAGGATATAATAGATCTAACTATTTATCTATGTATGAGTGTGTGTTAATAAACATCTACCATAAGTCTATAATCAACTACCTATAACCTGGGGGCGCCCAACCCCGAAAGGTGTTGAAATAGGGAATTAAGCTAGCCCCCCGCCAAAAGGGGTTTTCTAGGGCCTTTCCTAGCTGATGCTGAGAGGATTGGGTTCTAGTCATGTGATGATGGGCTGGTCTATCAGAGTGAGAGCTGAGCGTTATCTGCCATACCCATAGCTTACTCTGATTGTTCCTTTCGCTTATACTGTATATTTTATAGATCGCAAGTGGCGGCGTCTCTTCCATGGATTGACCTCTCTACTGCCAGCCTAGAGGTTGGCAGACTGGGAGCCAAAGCGTCACATTTTTCCTTTGCACCTCAACTTTCCCTTCATAATTGTTAAGGGTCACAGGGCCCTGGGTGGGGCTTTGGTGTCCCGGGCATTTCTGCACCCTCCTCACCCCTCGCTTGGGAGCGGCTTCGGTACCTGGACATTCTTAGTGGTAAAGCTGGGAGGGTTCTGTGGGGAGGAATGGGACGATTGGGCGCTGCCATTTGGGCGCCGGCGTTTAGGCACGGCTGTTTGGGCGCCAATCCTATTTGGCGCCAGCCCATTTGGCGACGGACATTTTGGCGCCAATATCAGTTTATAGGCTTGGAATAGTGTAACAAAGCCAGTACACATAGCTAAATAATTATGAGAACATTCGATCCACATAGCTAAATAATTAATGAGAACATTCGATCGAGTTCGGGATCAATACTGGCTTAGTATAAACTTTCGGACCGCAAAATGAACCTCCGAAAAGTAAATAATAGGTAAAGAGTTGATGATAAAATTACATTTTGTTCGAAATATCCATAATGAGCCTCCGAACCGTAAGTAATACCAAATAATTAATGGGAACAGTCATATAAAAGGATATTTTTCCATCTAGCTCAAAATATGCACAAACATCTAGCTAGATTTTATTTCACTAATTTGTATAACACTGTCTTATCCAGAGTTTGCGCTAAAGGATAACACGATTATTGCCCTATCCTTTATACCTTTAAACAAGATCGATAAATATCTGGATACTCTAGCGACCGAGCTCCAGCAAGAACTTCAAGATTTACTCAATTGGTTTGAAGATACATATGTTGGCCGTCAAAACAGACGAGGGAATGGAAGACGATCTCCTTCATCAGCGAACATTAAATGGGAAAGACCGCACAAACAATCATGCTAAAGCAGCCCACCGCCGATTGCAATATGCACTTGGTATGCAGCATCCCACCATATGGAAATTAATTGATGGCTTACGTAAAGTACAGAGGGGAAGATATGCAAATTATGAAAGATTACTAGCTGGTCATGAACCACCACAAAAACTAAAGAAGTATAGAGATGCAGATAGAAGAATACATGAAACTGTTCTTAAATTTGAAAACATTGGTGCTATCGAGTACCTGAGGAGCCTTGCCCACAACTACCAGATTAACTAAATCCAGCTGCATTCCTGAGTTTAGTGTTTATGTTTTTAATACAAATACATTTGTTTGAATATCTAGATAACAATCCAATAAAGTTATATTACAGTTTTAACTTTTTGTTTTTAAATGTCCACCTTTGCAAGGTAATTAATCAACATATTACACATATTACATATGGTTATATATTTTACTGGCGCCCAAATGTCTGGCGCCAAAAAGTCTTGGGCCAAATCGGTTGGTGCCGAAAGGGCCGTGCCAAAACGCCGGCGCCCAAACAGCCGCGCCAAAACGTCCCTAACCCCTGTGGCGGCGCTCGGTTATGGCCTTGGCCTTGCTCGGGACCTTGGGGCTGTTAGGTCAGACAGCCTGGGGAACAACAACAAGAACTACCAATAAACAAAGATATAACCCACAACCTCCTCTTCAGCAGTTATTAAAAACAGTTTTTTAAGATTAGTATAACACACACACACACAGATAAATAGATAGATAAATAGATAGATATATAGAAAAATAGATAAATATATAGATATAATTATAGTGATAGATATAAGTATATTTTGTATACATATTTGTATATTTATATGTACCGGTATCTGTCATCATTCTGTATTTGATTTGTTTGTAATGCATATTCTTTCCTACAGTGACGATGTCGTCATTACAATGATATTTGTTACACGATTAGTCGATTAGTCGATTTGATCAATTTTAGAAACCTCCAAATTGCTTGATGCTACTTAGAATATATTTAATGTTCCATCGCAGCGAAACAGAGATGCTACTATTTCAATACTCAATGAATGAATAAATAAGAAAGAAGTTCACGAAATCATCTGACAAACTGTTTCTGTGTCCCTCAGATGGAGAGCAGAAGCAGGAGATAGAGACTTTGAAGGCGGAGGTGATGCAGTTAAGAGAAGCCCTTACATCTGTTAACGTTACCAGTTCCAATAGAGGCGAGTCAAAGCATAGCAATCCCTTAACCATCTACCATAAGTCTATAATCAACCAAGTACTACAATCAACTACCAATAAAGTAGGTGTGCAGTTTTCGCATTACCAAAAAAGACAAATACCAAAAATGCATACGCAACTCTGCGATCTATAATTCTGCAATTAGTATTGAATCTCTTAGCTAAAATAAGTTTATATATATGTATATATATAAATATATATATATATACCGGCATATATATCACAATATATAAATTATATATATGAAAGAAATAGTGACCATAATCTGTGACCTTTGCCATTCACCTTGACCTTTGAATAACAAAAACACGAAATTTGGACAATCCTTGCATTGACCAACCAAATTTACCAGCAACATTTGGTGACGATACGTAACCCGTTCAGTATAGTTCTGTCGGTTTCATTTCATACTGGATACTGAGATTATTTTATTTAGTTTATGAAGGGCCTCTATAAAACTAGCAGGCTTTCAACTATCTTAACCCTTTTTACTACCACAGATCCTTCCTAAGCTCGACAAAATTGTTTAATTATAGCTAGAATACAATAAAATAGACGTCACCAGTACACAAAGGGTTAAACAGTCTAGGAAGAGTTTAAAGACAATTATCAACACTCTTCTGTTGTTCTTTGCCCTTGACCTTTAACCTTAAGTATTATAATATATATATATATATATATATATATATACTGTATATATATATATATATATATATATATATATGATTGAAATATATGTTATTTAAGTAAAATGCAACTAACAGTTGTCAGCTTATCGAAAATTGAGTTATTTTTATGATGAAGGTTAACTTATGACCTTGGCCTGCGACCTTGACCTTTATGTAGGATTATATTTTGTTTGCTTTGATGTAACCCTAGAAAATCAAATAAATGTGTCAAATTTCATTAAAGATCATCAGTTAGTTTCAGAGGTATTAAAGGAATAGTTGACCTTGACCTTTGACCTTCATGACATCTGAAAATTTAACAATTAAATTTTCGCACAAATGTCTCAAAAATGTTGTGAAGTTGAAAGAAATTAGCATATTAACCTTATATTTGATGTTGACCTGTGACCTTGACCTATCTATCTATCTATCTATCTATATGCTCAGGCCCAATCCCCATTTTTGGGGTAGCCGATTCAAGACAGAGCAAGAACAGGGAAAACACAAAAACACAACAAAAAAACATAGATAAAAAGCACAAACTCACACACATCCAGGTCACGCAGGAGAAGACCCAGAGACCAGGGTCACCAAAGGTCGCTCCAGCACTCCCCCAGCCCCCGACCACCCGGAGAGGTTCCGATCTCGGCAGGCAGACATGCAGCGAGCCAAAGCCACAAGCCCTCCCACCACACTTCCAGGCACACCTTTCATATTAATCGTCTCCCCGGGCCAGGCGCCTGATGGACTATTATCTAGTCTAACTTGCGCCCGACCCCTTACTCCAAATGACCACGTGTTCACTCAACTATTCACAAGCATTCTCCATTCACTCCTGTCCACCACCATTTCCCCTGCCTGATCTATAGTCATTCCTCTATCATCCTTGACCTATCAAATGGAATTATGTTTATACTTGTATGACCTTGGTCTAGGCATTCCGAATATGCATGATATGCTTAATGAGAATCTTACATTAAATAGGAAACACTAGTAAAAATCCTATTTCGAACTTTAACCTTGACCTTTGACCTTGACCTTCGACCTTAGAATTTCTTATCCAGGATTTAGTCAGCTTAACAGCAATGTCATATTCACTAGCATTATGAATATGGTGTAATTCTTATAAAATCATATAGATTACATATAGTGATCATATACTGTGACCTTGACCTTTGACATTTGACTTGAAATAAAATGCATATATTTGGATGGTCGTCGCATTGACCAACTGAATTTGCCTGTATAATTCTGTGACAATTCATTTAATAGTCTAGGAGTAGTTTAGGGTAAATGACAAATAGTCTTGTTTTGACCCTGACCTGTGACCTTAACTATTACAATATTTATGTAAAATTTGATATATATGATATTTAAGTAATAAGCCATAACACAGCAAGTTTTCCAAAATTTTGTAATAATTTTTAATAAACAATAACAGTTGACCTTTGACATTGACCTGTGAACTTGACCTTTATGTAAGAGTACATAAAAATCAAATAAGCATGCCTAATATCATTAAAAAAACATCAGTTAGTTTCATATATATTAACAATAGTTGACCATGACCTTTGAGTTTTATCTTGACCTTTTTATGTCTCAACATTCATTATTTTCTGTTTCACTTAAAGTGCAACAATCTCACCAAATGTTGTGAAGTTTGCATGAAAAGTAAAGAAAATAGCATATTGACCTTTTATTTGACCTTGACCTGTGACCTTGACCTTTCATATGGAATTGAATAGTTTCTTGTATGCCCTTGGCCTAGGTATTCCGAATAGACATGGTAAGACTAGTGAGAATCTAACAGTTAGTATAAGAAATACTAGTAAAAAACCTATTTTGACCTTTGACCTTGAACTTTGACCTTACCCTTTAAAATATGTATCTAAGATCTGGGCAATACGATATCAAGGTTACAAGTAACTTGTATTGTGAAAATGAAGACATTTGGGTAAAAAGTAAAATCAATTGTAAAAGTTGACCTATGACCTTGACGTGTGACCTGGACCTTTATGTAAGATTTTGTTTTGTCATTGACATTGCCCTTGAACATCAAATAAGCATGCCTAATTTCATTAAAACCCATCAGTTAGTTTCATATATATTAATAGAATAGTTGACCTTGACCTTTGACCTTTATCTTGACCTTTATATGTCTCAACATTTGTTATTTTCCTTTTCACTTAAAGTGCAACTATCTCACCAAATTTTGTGAAGTTTGCATGATAAGTAAAGACAATAGCATATTGACCTTTTGTTTTACCTTGACCTGTGACCTTTCATATGGAATTGTATAGTTTCTTGTATGACCTTGGCATAGGTATTCCGAATATTCATGGTAAGCCTAGTGAGAATCTAACAGTTAGTATAAGAAATACTATTAAAAAACCTATTTTGACTTTTGACCTTGAACTTTGAATTTACCATATACAATATTTATCTAAGATTTGGGCAATACGATACAAAGGTTACCAGTAACTTGCATGGTGAAAATGAAGACATTTGAAGAAAAAGTTAAACAAATAGTAAAAGTTGACCTTTGACCTTCACCTGTGACCTGGACCTTTATGTAAGATTTTTTATTTTTTTTTAATTGACATTGCCCTGGAAAATCAAATAAGCATCTATCTATCTATCTATTGCCTGATGCCGCGATCCCCGAAGGGGTGGCCACGAACGAACCACCCCCATGCACCTGTCCCCAGTCAGTCGATGCCCCTCCCCCCAACCAGCACCGCCTTCGTTTATGTACTTCTTCACTCAATCCTTCCACCTCTCATTCGGTCTACCTCTCCCTCTCTGTCCCTCCACCTCGCTCTCGTACACCCTCTTAAGGCCGCGTCATACAGAGGCCGAACGTACTAGGACAAAGTCCCGAATCGGATGACTTGCACATTTCTACCGAATACAGCCGAGCCTCTCCCGAAATTTGAAGATTACGAACATGGCCCGAACGAGTTCAGAATAATATCCGATAGTCAAGAACGACCTACGACAAAATCTCGAACAACTACCGAACATGAATCGAACTTACACTCGTTATACAAAGAATGATTTTCGACCATACCCGAATCATCAGACACAGATCCGAATGACATTGGAATGCTTTAGGATAATTAACCGAACTTAACCGATGAGATGTCGACAAACAACCGATAGAGAAGAACATTATGAGAACAACATGAGACTGTTTTACGACTGTAGCACCTCTGTCCCCAGTCAGTCGACGCCCCTCCCCCCAACCAGCACCACCTTTGTTCATGTACTTCCTCACTCCATCCTTCCACCTCTCATTCGTTTTCAAATACACCTAGACAAAATGTAGGCTATAATAACAAAGTATTGTAATCGAGTTTACTGTATTATAATGTACCACCTAACGTAAGACTAACGTAGCCTAACCTAATTATTGTCCATCCTAATCTTAATTAAATCAACTAATGAAGGCCAGAATAACGATATACCCATAAATAATCGTAGTGTTCGAACCCAGAGGCAGAACAGAGGTACGGTACCGGTATCTATAACATGCTCGCTTTTTCTGGACCCCTTCTCCCACATGTTTAGCATATTCGTTTTGAGGTTTAAGACGTTCGTTCCGTTAGTTTGGCTATTTTGAGACCTTTCGCCTCATTCTGTTATCAATATTAGCCTATAAGACCTTTCGTGCCTTTTAGGTGTCGATTTTTTCCTGGCGAGCAATAGCGAACCTCTAATTTTAGAAGAGGCCCACATGTTTAGCATATTCGTTTTGAGGTTTAAACGTTCGTTGTTCGTTCTGTTAGTTTGGCTATTTTGAGACCTTTCGCCTCATTCTGTTATCAACATTAGCCTATAAGACCTTTCGTGCCTTTTAGGTGTCGATTTTTTCCTGGCGAGCAATAGCGAACCTCTAATTTTAGAAGGAGGCTATTCTACTTGTTCGAAATCAATTCGGATTTAATTCCTAATTAAACAAGATACATCGAGCAGACATCCTATATTATTCGTATATTTGTCTGAATTTGATCGTAACTTGTTCTGAAAATTCGTAACTCGTGCGGGTTTTATTCTGGAATACGAGGGAATCATCGTAATTTTATCGAATTTTTGTCGGGAATTGTTCGGGATTTGTTCGGGATTTGTTCGGGTAGTTCATAACAGATTCGGCAATTGAAAAAAGTACCGAACAAGTCCCGAAACATAAGACCAAACTACGAATTAATCAGAACAACTCCCGAACGAGTTACGAATAACTCAAGACCAACATCCGACCATTTTGTAACGTTTTTTTTACCCGAATGTTCGTAGAAATTTAGTGTAGCCACTAAATTTTTCCCGACTCTCCGGAATGTCGGCAACATACATGAACAACATCAGACAAACATCAGACCAACCCACGAATATTACGGAACGTATGCCGAATTATGCAGAATATACCCGACCGGCCTGAAATTTGATTTTTTTTTGCAAGTCATCCTATTCGGGACTTTGTCCTAGTACGTTCGGCCTCTGTATGACGCGGCCTTTAGTCATTCTCTCGCTTTCCATACGTTCCATATGGCCGAACCATCTCAAGTTTTTCCTTTTCACACTTTCCAGCACATCTATCTCCACACCACACCTCCTTCTTACTTCCTCATTAGTCTGTCTATCCCTCCATGTAACTCCGCACGCACTCCTTAAGTAATTCATTTCCACTGCTCTCACTCTTGGTCTGAGTCTCTCAACCAACGTCCATGCTTCGCTTCCGTAAGTCAGTGTCGGGATTACCACACTGTCATGCAAGGACTTCTTCACTTCCATACTGACCACCCTATTTCTTGTTACTGCTTTTAGAGTTCCTACAACCCTCTCCCGAACTTCTTCATCCATAGTCCCATCTTTACTCAACACACTGCCCAGATACTTAATAGAGTTGAAGATCTCCATAGCCTGACCATTCAGCTTCACCTCACGCTCTGTGACTTCACCCCTTTAGAAGACCATAACCTTGCTCTTCCCCGCATTTACCTTCAAATTCCGTTTTTCGCACACTGTTCCAAACTCATTTACCAGACCCTGCAACTCCCATTCATTATCACTCATCAGAACTGTATCATCCGCAAACAGCAGTATAGGTAGCTTCCACTCAATTCCCTCCCTTTTCAGCGATACACCAACATCCATTGCTCTTGATAGTATTTCTTTCACGACTCCATCCATATATACAGTAAACAACCACGGGGACATCACACACCCCTGTTTCAAACCAACATTCAGGTCATGCCTAATTTAATTAAAACCCATCAGTTAGTTTCATATATATTAATAGAATAGTTGACCTTGACCTTTGACGTTTGACCTTGACCTTTCATATTGAATTGTAGTTTCTTGTATGACCTTGGCCTAGGTATTCCAAATATACATGGTAAGCCTAGTGAGAATCTAACAGTTAGTATAAGAAATACTAGTGAAAAACGTATTTTGAGCTTTGACCTTACCCTTTTGAATATTTACCTAAGAGTTGGTCACTATGGTATTAAGGTTACCAGTAACTTGTATAGTGAAAATGAAGACATTTGAGTAAAAACTAAAAAATATTAAATATTTACCTTATTTTTAACCTTGACCTTTGACCTTAACCTTTAAGTTAAACGGAAACATTATTTTTGACTGACCATCGCATTGACCAAATGGATATACCTGTAAAATTTTGTGAAAATCCATTGAACGGTCTAGGAGGAGTTTCCGGACAGACAGACGGACGACGACGATGACGACGACGACGGACGACAACGACGACGACGACAGACAGGCTGGCTGGTGGTGCACAGTATACGGGTGGGATCTAGTTGCGCGATACCACTCTGCTTCGCAGAGTTGATAACTCAAAATAAAAACACAATCTCCTATCTAGGACATTTATTTAAAAGGTTATTTAATATTATTATTTGCACACACACGGGGAGATTGTAGGAACCAATCGAACACGGCTAGACCCAAGAGAGGCTATAGGCATGTGATAAAGAGTTGCTGGTAGGGTGGAGGGGGGGTCTATAAATGCCCCCGCAATACAAGCTGGACACTCACCCAACGACCCATCAAAATGTTTTGGACCGCGGCCTGACACCCTCACTATCAACTTTTGCAACATTCATGGCCTTTCCTCTAACTTCTACTCTGTTGAACAACAACTCTCCTCTGCCAACCCTGATCTTCTCTTTCTCTCCGAAACTCAATTGTCTTGTACAACTGACAGAAAACCCTTCTCTGTATCCTCCTACTATCTCTATCCTAGTTTCAAAGCCAATGGCGGATGTTAGGCATGCGTATACAACAAACTCACTTGCTCTCGTGTTACCGACTTCGACTCCTCTGAAATCTCAACTTTATGGCTCAAACTATCCTGTTACTTGCATACTAAATATTTCTGTGCTGTCTATTTTGCCCCTAACTCTGCTGACTATCCAGAATTCTTTGACTATCTAACTTCTAAAGTTGAATACATCCTATCCTTCTCTCCTTTCTCAGCAATCTCCATCTTAGGAGACTTTAACTTTCACCACCGCCAATGACTTTCCTCTCACTCCACTGCAAACAAATAGAGAGATAGTTCATGACAATTATGATGTACTATTATATATTTGTGTACAGAGTGCTTTGGTGAGGGCAAACTATATGTGAACGACAACTGCTCCTTCAGTGTGCGTCACCAGGGGAGGCTGCATCCATACCAAGGTAATATAACAATTACACAGGAATCAATTATTTGATTACGACCCTTCCACCCAAAAGCTATTTTAACATAAATAACTAAACTGCTCATATAATGCCATATTTATTTATTATTGGTTATACATTATAATGAAAGGCAGCGTTACTAATTTTGACCAGGTTAGCTTGAAAACACTAATAGCAAATCAATCGTCAGGTGAGTTACCACCGGACATCAGGTTCGCAGATCTTGTAGCCAAGGGGTGCATCTACTTCAAGAAGGAGGACACACAGTAGCAACACGCCAGAGCAGAATGTAGAAGTATAGGTGGTGATCTGTTTGTGGCGGGAGACATCAAGGGTTTGATTGAGTACGCACATCTAAACTCAGTCAAAGGTCAGTCACGTCTATTAATATACAAATAATTGTGATAACATTAATGTGAAGACGATTAAACTATATGTAATTCTTATAAATATAAGAGTTCAGAAGGCCGCAAGTGCTGCCACGTGGGGACATTGGAAAACGGCCTCATGCGGGTTCTGATTTGATTAAATCCATTCTGATGCAGTGGCGCTTGCAGCCTTTTGGTTAGAAGGCCGCAAGAGCCACTACACGAGGATTAGATTTACGGATTGCAGGGCTTACATAAGGCCTTTTCCGACATCTCTCATGGTGGCACTTGTCCCATTCTGGCTCTAAGCTCCATTTATTGACATCTATATTATTAAATCAGTTCGTGTGTCTGTCTGTCTGTGCGTTCTTAATAGGCGGCCGCAGTTTTGGACCTGGGGAGCTGAAACTTTGCATGTGGGTGTCAATTGACCTGGGTCAGGTCATAGATGGGGCGAGGCCACGATCGGACGATCGGAGGTCGTTTCGCAGCCGAAATTGAAAACAAATTGAAAAAAATGGCCGTTTGGAGCAGAAGGAAGCCTCCGATTGAAAAGGTGTATGGAACGAAAGTTGTTCGCAGCCCCCCAATATGGGGTTACGGATGAGGTCAGATCCAAAATCGGAGGTCATATAGCGGCCGAAATCGAGGTCGCCGTTTAATGAGGCACAGGGAGGTCGAGGCCGGTGATTATGGTAGTAGTAGTATTGTGATGATTGTGGTAGTAGTGATTGATTATGGTGATTATGGTTGTAGTAGTGGTGCTAGTACCCGGGCAACGCCGGGTACCCCTGCTAGTTAGTATGACAATAGCGTAGGAGTGATTATAATTATTTATAGGAGAATGTCAGGCAAGGTAGGCACAAGTAAGCAGGTAAGTTTTGTTTTGTTCGAGGGTGCATCTACTTCAGTAACACAAACACCCCGAAGGACGAGGCCAGAGCAGAACGTAGAATCATAGACAGTAATCTGTTTGTGGCGGGAGGCGTCAAGGGTTTGATTGAGTACCTGTACATACGCCTAAACTCAGCCCAAGGTCCGTCACCTTTAATAGATTCAAGTTAAAGGTTCCTCCTAAATTACAGGCTCGCTATCACACGCCAGGAAGAAATCGACATCTAAATGGCACAAAAGGTCGTAATAGTGACAAAGAAATGGCATTTAATTTGGTCAAATCGCCAAACTAATGGAATGAACGTCTTGAAATATGAATACACCTATATTCTTGAATTGAAATAAATAATATACTAAGGACCATTTTTTTCCAACATAGGAATATATATATATTAATATAATATGATATAATTTAACACAAAGTCTTATCTGTATAGCATACCTATGAAGATAAGCTTTTGTGTTCAGTTATATCATATTATTCACAAATATATACATATATATATATATATATATATATATATATGTATACAGTATATATATATATATATATATATATATATATTATATCCCCCCATCTCTCTCTTTCTCTTTCGTCTGTCTATCTCTCTCTCTCTCTCTCTCTATATATATATATATATATATATATATATATATATATGTACAGTATATATATATATATATATATATATATATATATATATATATATATATATATATTTTTTTTTTTTTTTTTTTTTTTCTTTAATACATACGATGTTGAAAGAAATGGCAATTTCTGCGTTGGAAATTTTATTATTCAAAGTTTCCAGGTCTCTGATGAGTTTTCGCTGGGTGGCAGGAAGTAGATGAATGAGATGAGCAAAATTCATGGTGGTACAGGGTTACATAAATGTACATGATGATACAGTATATACGACGCGTTTCACTGGACAACGAGCATTATCAAGTAAGGGTAGAATGATATAAAAGGTAAACAGGAAGGGTATATATAAAGGGTGGAGGATCAGAGGAGGCGAAAATCAGGGGGCAAAAGTCTCCTATTGGTGGAGGGGTATTCTAGGAAAGCAAAAGGGGGAATCGCTTCACGCAGGCGCACTGGATGCGGAATGGTGTTGGTCGGGTGGCGGGGTCAAAGCTGATTGGCTGCGTGTCGAGGGGCGTGGCCTAAGTTGTGTGGTCCGTGTGGCGCCGGCAGAAGACGAAGCTGAAGGAGGTAGCGCGGGGGGCTGCGTCAAGAGCACCGAAGGGGCGAGGAGGGGCGTTAGGTCCTGTAGGGTTGTGCCTTTTGGCAGAAGGAAGGATCTGAAGGTCTAGAGTTTGGTTGTTGATGTTAGGATGTAAGGCTTGGATATATAACGCTTCGAGTATAGGTAATCTCCTTGAGTCACTTTCTTTATCGAGTATGGTGGTGTGTTTCTCTAACTCGTTGTGTGTGAGGTGGGGGTGGTTGGGAGTGAGATAGTGGTCTTTGATGGCTCCAGCCTGAAGGTGAAGTGTTAACCGACGTGAAAGACGAGTCTGCGTCATGCCAATATAGGAATGAGGTCCACAGTCCTCATAATTACAGGTATGTTGGTAAATGACATGATCGTCGGTCATCGGGCTCTTTATCTTGGTAGAAGCTGGTTTGTTGCAGAGAACGAGGTTGGAGGTCTTGGGGGATTTGTAATAAATTATTAATTTGATTTTGTTTTCCGGGTTGGTTGGGTGGACATGCTTGGAGATTATTTCTTTTAAGACGGCCTCGTCATTTTTGTGTTCAGAGGACATGTAATTGCGGTAGATCTTAATTTCATTGGGGGGGGGGTCAATGTTGGGAGGGCTTTGGGTGTACCATTTTTCAAGATGGTGGTTGATGGTGCTGGAGATGTCGGAGTTGGAGTATCCATTATTCACTAAAACTTGGGATAGTCTTTCTAGTTCCTGGTGGGTGTCGGCCCAGGTAGAGCAGTGCGTGAGGGCTCTCCTGCCATAGGCGGAGATGGAGGATAGGCGATAGTGAATGCCCCCTGTGACGTTAACCACTCCGTTAGAACCGCATGGCTTGTCCTACAGTGACTCGCTAGGATCGCCAGGGCAGTGGATGTGGCTACAGTTTATGTATTAGGGTGTGTTTATTTCATATGAAAGCTTGTGTCATGGGCAGTCCAGAAAGGCTCTTTGTTTTCACCCATGTCAAGGTTTTATATATTTAATTGTAAAGTATATGTTTTATCATTAACTAGTAATGATGGGATCTGGGAGAGAGAGAGAGTAGAACAGAGTGAGAGGGGGGCGCGCAGTGTTTTTGCCCCGCTCGATGACGTCACGGCTGGCTGCCTCGTGGGGGTTGGTTGAGGGAGGTCCTTACCATGTTGCTAGCTTCTTTGCTAGTGGCTAGAGGACTTGTTACCGCTTTACTTTGCGCGGTGAAAACTAGTCCGGGTATATATACAGGTTCCTCGCCGCTCTCTCCCTCAGATCTGGTTTCTAGAACGCATCCATCTTATCCCTTGCTACCTGTCCCCCGCTCTGCACCTGAGAATCTTTTCCTCTGCCTACCTCTCTCGTTTTTCATATCTTTCACCACCTTTTATTAACACTATATCCCCTCTGGTTAACTCTGCAAAATCAGCTTCATGCTGGCCAGTTGTATTGTGCGTTAAGGTCTGATATAACCTATGTATGTTTAGTTGTTAAGATAAGTTGATCACGAAGTATTGGTTAGCATCCATATTGTTCAGTACTGCTTCCTATAAGTATTAGTGTTCTGCTGGATTAGATAATGCTAGACTAGGGGTCTGATATTATAAGGTATTGTTTCCGATAGGGCTGGCTTTAGTTAAAAGCTGCACGACATACCTGAGAACTGGAGTTGATTGGGTAAATTCTAGTCTGTGTGCCATTGAGAATAGAGCATGCACGAATGAGGGCTTTTTCCCTATACCATTCTGCACTGTTCTAGTCTCGATTGTTTGTCTTTGAGGTACGCCAGGAGAACGTTTGATACTTCGGTATTAAGGTTTCTTAAGAGAGCTACCCTTCCCTATAACGTAATATTTGACGCACAGACTTGAGATTTGCACTAGGCTATGCGGCATGCCATGCACACCAGTATCTCGTATCATTGACTCTAGCTAGACTTTATCAGTCACAGTAGACATTAAGTATATTAACCTAATTACTCTTTTTATGCATACTCATTTATGATTACACAAGCATTTCGCAGCCTAGTTTGATGTATGGAGACACAAACGACTTAGGCTCTTTTTGTTGATAGGAATACTGCATTGTCGGGGCGATTATTATTGTTGTAGTGTTTAGGATATTCTTGGCTCCGACGGCATTATATATTCTGCCTTTTTGTGTGCATGGCCTGCACGAGATTTGTTCCGCTGCCTGCCTTTTTGGGTTTCATTTCCGATACGAGCATCTTTATAGCATCTAGCATTTAAAGAAGATTCCTTGTTAGTGTTGAAGGACTTTAGTGCACTTTCTTTCATGCAGGAGTGCCTGACATTTATTGATTAAAGTAACGTAAGCTGTAACTTCTCTTACCACCTTACTTTGCATATCATAACCAAGCACCTTCGGTTATAGGTAGTAATAGGCTGTTTTCACATAACATTAAGCCTAGAGTAGACGCACATTTATTGAGAGTTTGATAGCCTATTATTGCATATAGAACTCTGTAGAGTATTTGTGTTCTTTGTTCACTGGGAATATACATCAGAGGTTGGATCTAGCGCTTTCCCTTGTAGCATTTATGCCATTACTAGTCCAATGAATAAGAGCCCTGATATATTTAAACCTCAGTCGTAACAAATGGCGACCTTACCTAGGATTTGGTGAACCTACATTTATTAGCAGGGAACATTTGTTGTTTTGGGGAATATTTTGCGGGGATCAGCAAGAATAATTTTGTTTTGCAACATAGTATAGCTCTTGAGTATTTCCGAGAATGTTTGTGTGTATATTGAGGTATAAGAGTGTGGGGTGCTTCTTTTCTGAATATTGAGGTGGGAAATTTTTGTGAGCATCATGTCTTATACCGGATCAGAGGAGAATGGAGACACAGTACGTAATGTCGAAACTGAGGAACAGCAGTATGGTGAAATGGTTAATCAGGGTGGGTTGCCCCTGGGAGGACCACTGGTAATTTTAAACCGTAACTGTGCTCCTGATAAGTCTGTCTCGCACTTATTGAAACTGGTTCCGGCGTTTGTTGAGAGTGGGGTAACAGAATTTTTTGCACACTTTGAGAAGAAGTGCCAGGAACACCAGTGGCCAGAGAATAAATGGGCAGCACTTGTATCCTCTAGATTAAGTGGCAAGAGTCTTAAAGCCTACGATGCGTTACCTTGGGAGTCATGTATTGTGTATGAGGATCTCAAGGAGGCTGTCCTGAGGGCTTACGAACTGCAACCAGAAACGTACCGTTTGAAGTTCCGGGGTGTAACTAAGGGAAGAGATAGCACCTTTTTGGAACACGCCCGGGACTTGTCCGATGCTATGGGGAACTGGCTCCGATCTGAGAAGGTCACAACATTTGATGAAATTAAGCAGTTAATGTTGTTGGAGCAGTTTTTTAAGAGCAAGGGCGGTGATCTAACTTTGAACTTAAAGGAGAAAAACCCAAGAACTCTAGTCGAAGCAGCAGAAATGGCGGATCGACGGCTGTCGTTGATTCGGGGTTGCGGGTCCTCACAGAAGTACGATGTAAGTGCTAAGGACCGTTATCCTCCCCCTCCCCGGAACAATGACACATTTAAAAAGAAGAGCCATGAAACTAAAACTGAATCCAAACCTTACACCACACCGTATGTGAAAAGTCAGGGGCCTTTTACATCACAGTATAAGCCGAAACCGAAATATATGTGTTTTAGTTGCCACCAGGAGGGTCATAAGGCAAATGAGTGCCTTAGTCGACCTCCTCTGGCAGCCGTGTCTTTTGCTCACGGCACTGGAGTGTTCAAGAGGACATCGGAGTTTGTTAGAGGCATTTCTTCCGAGGCAAATACACTGCCAGTGCAGAAGGATCCGGAAGGCTTATTCCCTGTCCGTGATGCCTTTAGTGACCACAGGGGACTCGGTTATGTGGAGTTGGGGGGTAGAAGACATGAGGTGAGAATTTTGCGTGACACTGGGGCATCGCAAACACTGTTGAGAAATTTCACCGGTAAACCTGTCAATACGGAGCGGGTGGTTGTGGTTCAGGGAGTTAATGCGACAAGGTCATACCCGCTTGTAAGAATGAAGGTGGAAGTTGATGGTGTGACTCGGGACCTGGATGTAGGAATTGTGGAGAAGTTACCTGTTGGGGGCGTCGACCTCCTTCTTGGCAACGACTTTGCGGGGCCTACTTCTGAGGCTCCACCCTTAGTCGTTGTCGAGAAGCCGGCCGACGTGAGTAGGGAGGAGCAGGAGTGGGTTGAGAAGTGTCCGGGGCAGCCTATGGCGTGTGTTGTCACCGGAGATCCTGCATCCAGGGAGTCACATTCTGGTCAACAATCTTTAGATCAGCGGAGGAAGGGTACCGAGAAGGGGTTGAAAGTTGATGCGGTTGAGAGTTTAGTATCAACGGACCTTCTCGGGGACTCATTATTAGGACCACATTTCGAGTCTGGAGAAGACCCAGTAACTGTTCCTGAAAAGGCAGAGGATGGGCTTCAAAAGACGAAAGAGTTGAAGGAGGACAGTGATGCACAGTCGGAAGATGTAGTAACAAGGTACCCTGACGCGTACCCTATGAGAAATGGGTCGGCGAAGACGGTGGTCCGAAGCTTGCTAGTGTATTTTTCCCGGTATGGTTACCCGCAGGGGATTCAGTCAGTCCAGGGACCCAACTTCACTTCTAGCCTTTGTTCAAGCAATGCCGCAGCATGGGATTGTTGGGGTTGTGTCATCTGCGTATCATCCGGAGAGTCAGGGTGTGTTAGAGCGATGGCACTTAGCCTTGAAATCTGTGCTTCGTTGTTGTTGCTTTGAGAGTGGGAAGGATTGGGATCTTGGCCTGCCATGTGTTTTGTTTGCTGTGCGGGAGGTACCTGGGGAGAGTTTGGGATTCAGCCCTAATGAGCTCGTCTTTGGACACCGTGTCAGAGGGCCTCTCCATATGGTTGAAGAAGTATGGGAGGGCGCACAAAAACCTTGTTCTATGCTCAAGTGTGTCCTCAACAGTCGAGAACGGATGTTGCGCAGTCTGGAGTTGGCTGGCTGTAATTTGACTAGCTCTCAGGCCCTCAGGAAGGACAGGTACGACCTCAAGGTTGAACTCAGGGAGTTTCACGTGGGTCAGGAGGTGTTGATTCTACTGCCCCTTGTAGGTCACCCCTTATCCGCGAAGTACGCTGGTCCTTACAGGGTGGTTGAGGAGCTATCAGACCTGGATGACTTGGTAGCCACTCCAGACAGACGGAAGCGCAATCAGTTATGTCACGTTAATCTCATGAAGGAGTATGGGAGGCACCCCCCTGAGCCTCTCACTGTGCCTGTGATGACGTTTAGCAGTCAAGGTGGAGAAGGAGAACGGGACAGTCAAGCTCAGGTGGAGGATAACTGGAAGGATAAGAAGTTCAAATGGGCGCCTGAGTGTGAGAAGGTGTTTAGGGAAGTAAAACACCTGTTGTGCACTCACCCGATCCTCAGGGCCCCTGACTTTAGCCTACCTTCCCAACTAGCAACGGAGGCTAGTGGTGTGGGGGCTGGTGCCGTCCTTGTGGAAAAGGACGATGATGGGCTGGAGCATCCTGTTAGTTTCTGCTCGGAGAAGTACAATTCGGCCCAGGGGAGCTGCTCTGTTGTCGAGGAGGAGCTGCTGGCGGTTGTGCTTGCGCTGGGGCATTTCGAGGTCTATGTTCCAGCCTATGGTCCGGTTGTTGTAGTTTACCCAGATCATCACCCACTCAAGTTCTTGGACCAGTTTCACAATCGGAATATGAGGCTGACCAGGTGGTCACTAAGGTTACTGGTATATAACCTGGCCATACGCCATATTGCCGGTTGTGACAAAGTGGTTGCAGATGGTCGTTCAAGGGTATATGATCCTGGGTAGATTGACACACGGGTAGCCTCCTGCTTTAGTTTGAATAGTATTTTGCGCATGGCTTGTCCTACAGTGACTCGCTAGGATCGCCAGGGCAGTGGATGTGGCTACAGTTTATGTATTAGGGTGTGCTTTATTTCATATGAAAGCTCGTGTCATGGGCAGTCCAGAAAGGCTCTTTGTTTTCACCCATGTCAAGGCTTTATATATTTAATTGTAAAGTATATGTTTTATCATTAACTAGTAATGATGGGATCTGGGAGAGAGAGAGAGAGTAGAACAGAGTGAGAGGGGGGCGCGCAGTGTTTTTGCCCCGCTCGATGACGTCACGGCTGGCTGCCTCGTGGGGGTTGGTTGAGGGAGGTCCTTACCATGTTGCTAGCTTCTTTGCTAGTGGCTAGAGGACTTGTTACCGCTTTACTTTGCGCGGTGAAAACTAGTCCGGGTATATATACAGGTTCCTCGCCACTCTCTCCCTCAGATCTGGTTTCTAGAACGCATCTATCTTATCCCTTGCTACCTGTCCCCCGCGCTGCACCTGAGAATCTTTTCCTCTGCCTACGTCTCTCGTTTTTCATATCTTTCACCACCATTTATTAACACTATATCCCCTCTGGTTAACTCTGCAAAATCAGCTTCATGCTGGCCAGTTGTATTGTGCGTTAAGGTCTGATATAACTTATGTATGTTTAGTTGTTAAGATAAGTTGATCACAAAGTATTGGTTAGCATCCATATTGTTCAGTACTGCTTCCTATAAGTATTAGTGTTCTGCTGGATTGGATAATGCTAGACTAGGGGTCTGATATTATAAGGTATTGTTTCCGATGAGTGCTGGCTTTAGTTAAAAGCTGCACGACATACCTGAGAACTGGAGTTGATTGGGTAAATTCTAGTCTGTGTGCCATTGAGAATAGAGCATGCACGAATGAGGGCTTTTTGCCTATACCATTCTGCACTGTTCTAGTCTCGATTGTTTGTCTTTGAGGTACGCCAGGAGAACGCTTGATACTTCGGTATTAAGGTTTCTCAAGAGAGCTACCCTTCCCTATAACGTAATATTTGATGCACAGACTTGAGATTTGCACTAGGCTATGCGGCATGCCATGCGCACCAGTATCTCGTATCATTGACTCTAGCTAGACTTTATCAGTCACAGTAGACATTAAGTATATTAACCTAATTACTCTTTTTATGCATACTCATTTATGATTACACAAGCATTTCGCAGCCTAGTTTGATGTATGGAGACACAAATGACTTAGGCTCTTTTTGTTGATAGGAATACTGCATTGTCGTGGCGATTATTATTGTTGTAGTGTTTAGGATATTCTTGGCTCCGACGGCATTATATATTCTGCCTTTTTGTGTGCATAGCCTGCACGAGCTTTGTTCCGCTGCCTGCCTTTTTGGGTTTCATTTCCAATACGAGCATCTTTATAGCATCTAACATTTAAAGAAGATTCCTTGTTAGTGTTGAAGGACTTTAGTGCACTTTCTTTCATGCAGGAGTGCCTGACATTTATTGATTAAAGTAACGTAAGCTGTAACTTCTCTTACCATTTTACTTTGCATACCATAACCAAGCACCTTCGGTTATAGGTAGTAATAGGCTGTTTTCACATAACACTAAGCCTAGAGTAGACGCACATTTATTGAGAGTTTGATAGCCTATTATTGCAAATAGAACTCTGTAGAGTACTTGTGTTCTTTGTTCACTGGGAATATACATCAGAGGTTGGATCTAGCGCTTTCCCTTGTAGCATTTATGCCATTACTAGTCCAATGAATAAGAGCCCTGATATATTTAAACCTCAGTCGTAACACCCCGCCGTTATCTTCTATCCTCCATCTCCGCCTATGTATATACAGTATGGAGACCGATTGAAGTGTATCATAATAATATTATTAGTATCATTATATATTGTGTGTGTCCTAGTTTATCATATGGTATTGATCAATATATATACAGTATGGAGACCGATTGAAGTGTATCATAATAATATTATTAGAATCATTATATATTGTGTGTGTCCTAGTTTATAATATGGTATTGATCAATATATATACAGTATGGAGACCGATTGAAGTGTATCATAATAATATTATTAGTATCATTATATATTGTGTGTGTCCTAGTGTATAATATGGTATTGATCAATATATATACATTATGGAGACCGATTGAAGTGTATCATAATAATATTATTAGTATCATTATATATTGTGTGTGTCTTAGTTTATAATATGGTATTGACCAATATATATACAGTATGGAGACCGATTGAAGTGTATCATAATAATATTATTAGTATCATTATATATTGTGTGTGTCCTAGTTTATAATATGGTATTGATCAATATATATACAGTATGGAGACCGATTGAAGTGTATTATAATAATATTATTAATATCATTATATATTGTGTGTGTCCTAGTTTATAATATGGTATAGATCAATATATATACAGTATGGAGACCGATTGAAGTGTATCATAATAATATTATTAGTATCATTATATATTGTGTGTCCTAGTTTATAATATGGTATTGATCAATATATATATATATATATGGAGACCGATTGAAGTGTATCATAATAATATTATTAGTATCATTATATATTGTGTGTGTCCTAGTTTATAATATGGTATTGATCAATATATATATATATGGAGAATTACCATATTAATTGTTCATATACAGTAGGAGACCGATTGAAGTGTATCATAATAATATATTAGTAATTATTGTGTGTGTCCTAGTTTTTAATATGGTATTGATCAATATAATTATACAGTATGGAGACCGATTGAAGTGTATCATAATAATATTATTAGTATCATTATATATTGTGTGTGTCCTAGTTTATAATATGGTATTGATTAATATATATATATAGTATGGAGACCGATTGAAGTGTATCATAATAATATTATTATTATCATTATATATTGTGTGTGTCCTAGTTTATAATATGGTATTGATCAATATATATACAGTATGAAGACCGATTGAAGTGTATCATAATAATATTATTATAATCATTATATATTGTGTGTGTCCTAGTTTATAATATGGTAATGATCAATATATATACAGTATGGAGACCGATTGAAGTGTATCATAATTATATTATTAGTATCATTATATATTGTGTGTGTCCTAGTTTATAATATGGTATTGATCAATATAATTATACAGTATGGAGACCGATTGAAGTGTATCATAATAATATTCTTTGTATCATTATATATTGTGTGTGTCCTAGTTTATAATATGGTATTGCTCAATATATATACAGTATGGAGACTGTGACGCCTCCCCGCGTTGGCAGAATGGTTGCGTGGGGCATTGCAGCTCGCTAGCGCTTGCCAGGATGGGGGGATGGGCTACAGTAGTCCTAGAATGATCTGCTTTCTTTTATTAGTGTCGTGTTGCCACAGACAGTCTAGAAATGGTCTTTGTTTTGGTCTGTGACCGCGCCTTATATTTTATATTCGCTATAATATAGATGTTGCTTGTGTGGGAGGCGAGCGAGAGCGGGTGAGGGAGTACACCTGGCAGCGGGGTGAGCTGTGGCCCGGCTCGCTTGGGCGCTGACGGCGTTGGCGGCCGGGTGGTCAACTAGTCCCTGCCCATCGCGGCCGTGTGTTCTTTACCAGCTCAGAGCTTACCTGACACGCGTATCGTCTACATCCTTTGAAATTCTGTCCCCCATACTCGCCACTTTGCATACTATTTCTCTCTCTCGACTTCTCCTTTCTCATTCTCTAATCTTTATTAAACTCAACATCCCTTCTGGTTTCAGCATAGACGTTCACCGTCGGCCAGTCGTATTGTACGCGAAGCTCTCAGATATTTCCATGTATTAGATTAAGGAGGTATTATGCTTTATCGAGGGGTTGGAGAGACGGACTTTTCCGTGTGTGTCCTCTCTCGGGAAGGTTGTAGACCGGTATATGTCTCCCTGGCAAGGTGTTGAGTGATTCTGCTTGGTTATCTAAAGCTAGACTAGGGGTAAGGTTACTGTGTCGTTGTCTCCGATGTGTGCAGTGCTAGCTAAGCCCTGCACGACATCGACAGGTACTGTGGGAGCCTAAGTTGTCTTCGGGTGGGTTTACTTTGCGAGCACAGCGCTGTGGTGTGAGAGGGCCATAGCCTATCCCTCACAACATAGTGCTGCCTCTTTGTGTTGACTTCTGAGGGATCGCCAGGATAGAACTAGGTACTAGAGACCTAGATTTTTCAAGAGAGCATCCCCGTCATATAACGTAATCTTCATTATACCACCTTCGGACAACGTTAGGCTACGAGCCGCATGCTCACCCATTGTTGCCCTGCCGTGATACCCCAGCTAGACTTTATTAACTGAGCAGACACTGGTTAGAGATAAGCCCCCATTATTATATGTATGCAACATTAACACCTTACGAGCGGCCTATGCGGTTTATTTATGTGTACCGCACAGCGGGGTGTTTTTAGCCAAAATAGGGCTGTTTACGTGATCATTTTCATGCCTAAATAAGACCCAGAACGTAAAACAAGTACCTATCCCTGAAAGGGCATAAACAGAGCTTTCGAATGACACCATAACGATCCTTGTATGATGGATAGTTTTCTTGCAATAACCGTGCAACGCGAGTGCAAAAAGCAGGTAATTCGGTACTTTCGGTACATAATTGAGTATGTAGCGAGTGAGAGAGGGAGGAGGGAGCTGAGATTTGTGTCAGTAGGTTCGCCGCGGTGGTCTGGAGGCATACGCTCGCTAGTCTCCTGCCACCACTTGTCTCTCTCAGCCACATTACGTGCTGAAATTGCCACTCGAGTTATGTCGAGCGCCGCCACATAGTCCAGCTTTTTTTGACTCGACTTATGTTGCTCGCCGCTAAATAAGGGTTAATATTCACTGCACTTTTGAGCCGAGGTTGTTGTTGAGTTGCACAACCCTAGTAGGCTGTTGCGTTGTGTCACGAAGCATTTCTTTAGTTGTCGAGAATTACTACCTTTGCGCAGTCTTTATTATTCGCCTGCCTATTATTACTGTATGTCCTAGCATTTATTGTGACCCGTATTCTGCATTATAATTGTTCAAGATTCTTTACGAACATCTTCCCAGCATCAGACTTATTTCAGAAGTTTCCAGTTGATGTTGCAGGACTAGCAATGCACTTTCTTTAACCCTTAATTAGCGGCGAGCAACATAAGTCGAGTTAAAAAAAGCTGGACTATGTGGCGGCGCTCGACATAACTCGAGTGGCAATTTCAGCACGTAATGTGGCTGAGAGAGAGAGACAAGTGGTGGCAGGAGACTAGCGAGCGTATGACTGCTCCAGACCACCGCGGCGAACCTACTGACACAAATCTCAGCTCCCTCCTCCCTCTCTTACTCGCTACATACTCAATTATGTACTGAAAGTACCGAATTACCTGCTTTTTGCACTCGCGTTGCACGGTTATTGCAAGAAAACTATCCATCATACAAGGATCGTTATGGTGTCATTCGAAAGCTCTGTTTATGCCCTTTCAGGGATAGGTACTTGTTTTACGTTCTGGGTCTTATTTAGGCATGAAAATGATCACGTAAACAGCCCTATTTTGGCTAAAAACACCCCGCTGTGCGGTACACATAAATAAACCGCATAGGCCGCTCGTAAGGTGTTAATACAGGAGTGCCAGTTATTTGAGTATCTACCGTAACGTTAATTAATCACGTTAACTATCTTTTCTTTGTGTAACCTAATCGAGTAATCTTTTACTGTTTGAGAATAGGCTGTTTCATCGAGCGTCAGCCTAGTGTGTGTGCACCAGTTACCGAGTCATAGGATACCTCGTTGTCCAGGCACGACTCAGGGCGGTAATGGTGTTTTGTTTTCCAGTGTTTAAGGCAGGGGTTGGAACTAGTGTTACCGTTGTTGCATTTTGCCATTATCTAGTCCAATGTTGAAGAGCCCTGTGTCTTTGAGAACCTGGATCGTAACAAGACCGATTGAAGTGTATCATAATAATATTATTAGTATCATTATAATTATATTGTGTGTGTCCTAGTTTATAATATGGTATTGATCAATATATATACAGTATGGAGACCGATTGAAGTGTATCATAATAATATTATTAGTATCATTATATATTGTGTGTGTCCTAGTTTATCATATGGTATTGCTCAATATATATACAGTATGGAGACCGATTGAAGTGTATCATAATAATATTATTAGTATCATTATATATTGTGTGTGTCCTAGTTTATAATATGGTATTGATCAATATATATATATATATATATGGAGACCGATTGAAGTGTATCATAATAATATTATTAGTATCATTATATATTGTGTGTGTCCTAGTTTATAATATGGTATTGATCAATATATATATATATGGAGACCTATTGAAGTGTATCATAATAATATGATTACCATCATTATATATTGTGTGTGTCCTAGTTTATCATATGGTATTGATCAATATATATACAGTATGGAGACCGATTGAAGTGTATCATAATAATATTATTAGTATCATTATATATTGTGTGTGTCCTAGTTTATAGTATGGTATTGATCAATATATATATACAGTATGGAGACCGATTGAAGTGCATCATAATAATATTATTAGTATCATTATATAATTTATTGTGTGTGTCCTAGTTTATAATATGGTATAGATCAATATATATACAGTATGTAGACTGATTGAAGTGTATCATAATAATATTATTAGTATCATTATATATTTTGTGTGTCCTAGTTTATAATATGGTATTGATCAATATATATACAGTATGGAAACCGATTGAAGTGTATCATAATAATATTATTAGTATCATTATATATTGTGTGTCCTAGTTTATAATATGGTATTGATCAATATATATACAGTATGGAGACCGATTGAAGTGTATCATAATAATATTATTAGTATCATTATATATTGTGTGTGTCCTAGTTTATAATATGGTATTGATCAATATATATATACAGTATGGAGACCGATTGAAGTGTATCATAATAATATTATTAGTATCATTATATATTGTGTGTGTCCTAGTTTATACTATGGTATTGATCAATATATATATAGTATGGTGACCGATTGAAGTGTATCATAATAATATTATTAGTATCATTATATATTGTGTGTGTCCTAGTTTTTAATATAGTATTGATCAATATATATACAGTATGGAGACCGATTGAAGTGTATCATAATAATATTATTAGTATAATTATATATTGTGTGTGTCCTAGTTTATAATATGGTATTGATTAATATATATATAGTATGGAGACCGATTGAAGTGTATCATAATAATATTATTATTATCATTATATATTGTGTGTGTCCTAGTTTATAATATGTTATTGATCAATATATATACAGTATGGAGACCGATTGAAGTGTATCATAATAATATTATTATAATCATTATATATTGTGTGTGTCCTAGTTTATAATATGGTAATGATTAATATATATACAGTATGGAGACCGATTGAAGTGTATCATAATTATATTATTAGTATCATTATATATTGTGTGTGTCCTAGTTTATAATATGGTATTGATCAATATAATTATACAGTATGGAGACCGATTGAAGTGTATCATAATAATATTATTAGTATCATTATATATTGTGTGTGTCCTAGTTTATAATATGGTATTGATCAATATATATATACAGTATGGAGACCGATTGAAGTGTATCATAATAATGTTATTAGTATCATTATATATTGTGTGTGTCCTAGTTTATAATATGGTATTGATCAATATATATACAGTATGGAGACCGATTGAAGTGTATCATTATAATATTATTAGTATCATTATATATTGTGTGTGTCCTAGTTTATAATATGGTATTGATCAATATATATACAGTATGGAGACCGATTGAAGTGTATCATAATAATATTATTAGTATCATTATATATTGTGTGTGTCCTAGTTTATAATATGGTATTGATCAATATATATATATATGGAGACCTATTGAAGTGTATCATAATAATATTATTAGTATCATTATATATTGTGTGTGTCCTAGTTTTTAATATGGTATTGATCAATATATATACAGTATGGAGACCGATTGAAGTGTATCATAATAATACTATTAGTATAATTATATATTGTGTGTGTCCTAGTTTATAATATGGTATTGATTAATATATATATAGTATGGAGACCGATTGAAGTGTATCATAATACTATTATTATTATCATTATATATTGTGTGTGTCCTAGTTTATAATGTTATTGATCAATATATATACAGTATGGAGACCGATTGAAGTGTATCATAATAATATTATTATAATCATTATATATTGTGTGTGTCCTAGTTTATAATATGGTAATGATCAATATATATACAGTATGGAGACCGATAGAAGTGTATCATAATTATATTATTAGTATCATTATATATTGTGTGTGTCCTAGTTTAAATTATGGTATTGATCAATATAATTATACAGTATGGAGACCGATTGAAGTGTATCATTATAATATTATTAGTATCATTATATATTGTGTGTGTCGTAGTTTATAATATGGTATTGATCAATATATATATACAGTATGGAGACCGATTGAAGTGTATCATTATAATATTATTAGTATCATTATATATTGTGTGTGTCCTAGTTTATAATATGGTATTGATCAATATATATATATATGGAGACCTATTGAAGTGTATCATAATAATATTATTAGTATCATTATATATTGTGTGTGTCCTAGTTTTTAATATGGTATTGATCAATATATATACAGTATGGAGACCGATTGAAGTGTATCATAATAATATTATTAGTATAATTATATATTGTGTGTGTCCTAGTTTATAATATGGTATTGATTAATATATATATAGTATGGAGACCGATTGAAGTGTATCATAATACTATTATTATTATCATTATATATTGTGTGTGTCCTAGTTTATAATGTTATTGATCAATATATATACAGTATGGAGACCGATTGAAGTGTATCATAATAATATTATTATAATCATTATATATTGTGTGTGTCCTAGTTTATAATATGGTAATGATCAATATATATACAGTATGGAGACCGATTGAAGTGTATCATAATAATATTATTAGTATCATTATATATTGTGTGTGTCCTAGTTTATAATATGGTATTGATGAATATATATACAGTATGGAGACCGATTGAAGTGTATCATAATAATATTATTAGTATCATTATATATTGTGTGTGTCCTAGTTTATAATATGGTATTGATCAATATATATACAGTATGGAGACCGATTGAAGTGTATCATAATAATATTCTTAGTATCATTATATATTGTGTGTGTCCTAGTTTATAATATGGTATTGCTCAATATATATACAGTATGGAGACTGTGACGCCTCCCGGCGTTGGCAGAATGGTTGCGTGGGGCATTGCAGCTCGCTAGCGCTCGCCAGGATGGGGGGATGGGCTACAGTTGTCCTAGAATGATCTGTTTTCTTTTATTAGTGTCGTGTTGCCACAGACAGTCTAGAAATGGTCTTTGTTTTGGTCTGTGACCGCGCCTTATATTTTATATTCGCTATAATATAAATGTTGCTTGTGTGGGAGGCGAGCGAGAGCGGGTGAGGGAGTACACCTGGCAGCGGGGTGAGATGTGGCCCGGCTCGCTTGGGCGCTGACGGCGTTGGCGGCCGGGTGGTCAACTAGTCCCTGCCCATCGCGGCCGTGTGTTCTTTACCAGCTCAGAGCTTACCTGACACGCGTATCGTCTACATCCTTTGCAATTCTGTCCCCCATACTCGCCACTTTGCATACTATTTCTCTCTCTCGACTTCTCCTTTCTCATTCTCTAATCTTTATTAAACTCAACATCCCTTCTGGTTTCAGCATAGACCTTCACCGTCGGCCAGTCGTATAGTACGCGAAGCTCTCAGATATTTCCATGTATTAGATTAAGGAGGTATTATGCTTTATCGAGGGGTTGGAGAGACGGACTTTTCCGTGTGTGTCCTCTCTCGGGAAGGTTGTAGACCGGTATATGTCTCCCTGGCAAGGTGTTGAGTGATTCTGCTTGGTTATCCAAAGCTAGACTAGGGGTAAGGTTACTCTGTCGTTGTCTCCGATGTGTGCAGTGTTAGCTAAGCCCTGCACGACATCGACAGGTACTGTGGGAGCCTAAGTTGTCTTCGGGTGGGTTTACTTTGCGAGCACAGCACTGTGGTGTGAGAGGGCCATAGCCTATCCCTCACAACATAGTGCTGCCTCTTTGTGTTGACTTCTGAGGGATCGCCAGGATAGAACTAGGTACTAGAGACCTAGATTTTTCAAGAGAGCATCCCCGTCATATAACGTAATCTTCATTATACCACCTTCGGACAACGTTAGGCTACGAGCCGCATGCTCACCCATTGTTGCCCTGCCGTGATACCCCAGCTAGACTTTATTAACTGAGCAGACACTGGTTAGAGATAAGCCCCCATTATTATATGTATGCAACATTAATATTCACTGCACTTTTGAGCCGAGGTTGTTGTTGAGTTGCACAACCCTAGTAGGCTGTTGCGTTGTGTCACGAAGCATTTCTTTAGTTGTCGAGCATTACTACCTTTGCGCAGTCTTTATTATTCGCCTGCCTATTATTACTATATGTCCTAGCATTTATTGTGACCCGTATTCTGCATTATAATTGTTCAAGATTCTTTACGAACATCTTCCCAGCATCAGACTTATTTCAGAAGTTTCCAGTTGATGTTGCAGGACTAGCATTGCACTTTCTTTAATACAGGAGTGCCAGTTATTTGAGTATCTACCGTAACGTTAATTAATCACGTTAACTATCTTTTCTTTGTGTAACCTAATCGAGTAATCTTTTACTGTTTGAGAATAGGCTGTTTCATCGAGCGTCAGCCTAGTGTGTGTGCACCAGTTACCGAGTCATAGGATACCTCGTTGTCCAGGCACGACTCAGGGCGGTAATGGTGTTTTGTTTTCCAGTGTTTAAGGCAGGGGTTGGAACTAGTGTTACCGTTGTTGCATTTTGCCATTATCTAGTCCAATGTTGAAGAGCCCTGTGTCTTTGAGAACCTGGATCGTAACAAGACCGATTGAAGTGTATCATAATAATATTATTAGTATCATTATAATTATATTGTGTGTCCCTAGTTTATAATATGGTATTGATCAATATAACAGTATGGAGACCGATTGAAGTGTATCATAATAATATTATTAGTATCATTATATATTGTGTGTGTCCTAGTTTATCATATGGTATTGCTCAATATATATACAGTATGGAGACCGATTGAAGTGTATCATAATAATATTATTAGTATAATTATATATTGTGTGTGTCCTAGTTTATAATATGGTATTGATTAATATATATATAGTATGGAGACCGATTGAAGTGTATCATAATACTATTATTAGTATCATTATATATTGTGTGTGTCCTAGTTTATAATGTTATTGATCAATATATATACAGTATGGAGACCGATTGAAGTGTATCATAATAATATTATTATAATCATTATATTGTGTCCTAGTTTATAATATGGTAATGATCAATATATATACAGTATGGAGACCGATTGAAGTGTATCATAATTATATTATTAGTATCATTATATATTGTGTGTGTCCTAGTTTATAATATGGTATTGATCAATATAATTATACAATATGGAGACCGATTGAAGTGTATCATAATAATATTATTAGTATCATTATATATTGTGTGTGTCCTAGTTTATAATATGGTATTGATCATATATATACAGTATGGAGACCGATTGAAGTGTATCATAATATTATTAGTATCATTATATTGTGTGTGTCCTAGTTTATATATGGTATTGATCAATACAGTATGGAGACCGATTGAAGTGTATCATTATTAGTATCATTATATATTGTGTGTCCTAGTTTTAATATGGTATTGATCAATATATACAGTATGGAGCCCGATTGAAGTGTATCATAATAATATTATTAGTACCATTGAATATTATATGTGTACTACTTTATAATATGGTATTGATCAATATATAGTATGGAGACCGATTGAGTGTGATCATAATAATATTAGTATCATTATATTGTGTGTGTCCTAGTTTATAATATGGTATTGATCAATATATACAGTATGGAGACCGATTGAAGTGTATCATAATAATTCTTAGTATCATTATATATTGTGTGTCCTAGTTTATAATATGGTATTGCTCAATATATATACAGTATGGAGACTGTGACGCCTCCCGGCGTTGGCAGAATGGTTGCGTGGGGCATTGCAGCTCGCTGGCGCTCGCCAGGATGGGGGGATGGGCTACAGTTGTCCTAGAATTATCTGCTTTCTTTTATTAGTGTCGTGTTGCCACAGACAGTCTAGAAATGGTCTTTGTTTTGGTCTGTGACCGCGCCTTATATTTTATATTCGCTATAATATAAATGTTGCTTGTGTGGGAGGCGAGCGAGAGCGGGTGAGGGAGTACACCTGGCAGCGGGGTGAGCTGTGGCCCGGCTCGCTTGGGCGCTGATGGCGTTGGCGGCCGGGTGGTCAACTAGTCCCTGCCCATCACGGCCGTGTGTTCTTTACCAGCTCAGAGCTTACCTGACACGCGTATCGTCTACATCCTTTGCAATTCTGTCCCCCATACTCGCCACTTTGCATACTATTTCTCTCTCTCGACTTCTCCTTTCTCATTCTCTAATCTTTATTAAACTCAACATCCCTTCTGGTTTCAGCATAGACGTTCACCGTCGGCCAGTCGTATTGTACGCGAAGCTCTCAGATATTTCCATGTATTAGATTAAGGAGGTATTATGCTTTATCGAGGGGTTGGAGAGACGGACTTTTCCGTGTGTCTCCTCTCTCGGGAAGGTTGTAGACCGGTATATGTCTCCCTGGCAAGGTGTTGAGTGATTCTGCTTGGTTACCTAAAGCTAGACTAGGGGTAAGGTTACTCTGTCGTTGTCTCCGATGTGTGCAGTTTTAGCTAAGCCCTGCACGACATCGACAGGTACTGTGGGAGCCTAAGTTGTCTTCGGGTGGGTTTACTTTGCGAGCACAGCGCTGTGGTGTGAGAGGGCCATAGCCTATCCCTCACAACATAGTGCTGCCTCTTTGTGTTGACTTCTGAGGGATCGCCAGGATAGAACTAGGTACTAGAGACCTAGATTTTTCAAGAGAGCATCCCCGTCATATAACGTAATCTTCATTATACCACCTTCGGACAACGTTAGGCTACGAGCCGCATGCTCACCCATTGTTGCCCTGCCGTGATACCCCCGCTAGACTTTATTAACTGAGCAGACACTGGTTAGAGATAAGCCCCCATTATTATATGTATGCAACATTAATATTCACTGCACTTTTGAGCCGAGGTTGTTGTTGAGTTGCACAACCCTAGTAGGCTGTTGGGTTGTGTCACGAAGCATTTCTTTAGTTGTCGAGCATTACTACCTTTGCGCAGTCTTTATTATTCGCCTGCCTATTATTACTATATGTCCTAGCATTTATTGTGACCCGTATTCTGCATTATAATTGTTCAAGATTCTTTACGAACATCTTCCCTGCATCAGACTTATTTCAGAAGTTTCCAGTTGATGTTGCAGGACTAGCATTGCACTTTCTTTAATACAGGAGTGCCAGTTATTTGAGTATCTACCGTAACGTTAATTAATCACGTTAACTATCTTTTCTTTGTGTAACCTAATCGAGTAATCTTTTACTGTTTGAGAATAGGCTGTTTCATCGAGCGTCAGCCTAGTGTGTGTGCACCAGTTACCGAGTCATAGGATACCTCGTTGTCCAGGCACGACTCAGGGCGGTAATGGTGTTTTGTTTTCCAGTGTTTAAGGCAGGGGTTGGAACTAGTGTTACCGTTGTTGCATTTTGCCATTATCTAGTCCAATGTTGAAGAGCCCTGTGTCTTTGAGAACCTGGATCGTAACAAGACCGATTGAAGTGTATCATAATAATATTATTAGTATCATTATAATTATATTGTGTGTGTCCTAGTTTATAATATGGTATTGATCAATATATATACAGTATGGAGACCGATTGAAGTGTATCATAATAATATTATTAGTATCATTATATATTGTGTGTGTCCTAGTTTATCATATGGTATTGCTCAATATATATACAGTATGGAGACCGATTGAAGTGTATCATAATAATTTTATTAGTGTCATTATATATTGTGTGTGTCCTAGTTTATAATATGGTATTGATCAATATATATATATATATGGAGACCTATTGAAGTGTATCATAATAATATTATTAGTATCATTATATATTGTGTGTGTCCTAGTTTATAATATGGTATTGATCAATATATATATATATGGAGACCTATTGAAGTGTATCATAATAATATTATTAGTATCAATATATATTGTGTGTGTCCTAGTTTTTAATATGGTATTGATCAATATATATACAGTATGGAGACCGATTGAAGTGTATCATAATAATAATATTAGTATAATTATATATTGTGTGTGTCCTAGTTTATAATATGGTATTGATTAATATATATATAGTATGGAGACCGATTGAAGTGTATTATAATACTATTATTATTATCATTATATATTGTGTGTGTCCTAGTTTATAATGTTTTTGATCAATATATATATACAGTATGGAGACCGATTGAAGTGTATCATAATAATATTATTAGTATCATTATATATTGTGTGTGTCCTAGTTTATAATATGGTATTGATCAATATATATACAGTATGGAGACCGATTGAAGTGTATCATAATAATATTATTAGTATCATTATATATTGTGTGTGTCCTAGTTTATAATATGGTATTGATCAATATATATACAGTATGGAGACCGATTGAAGTGTATCATAATAATATTATTAGTATCATTATATATTGTGTGTGTCCTAGTTTATAATATGGTATTGATCAATATATATATACAGTATGGAGACCGATTGAAGTGTATCATAATAATATTATTAGTATCATTATATATTGTGTGTGTCCTAGTTTATAATATGGTATTGATCAATATATACAGTATGGAGACCGATTGAAGTGTATCATAATAATATTATTAGTATCATTATATATTGTGTGTGTCCTAGTTTATAATATGGTATTGATCAATATATATACAGTATGGAGACCGATTGAAGTGTATCATAATAATATTCTTAGTATCATTATATATTGTGTGTGTCCTAGTTTATAATATGGTATTGCTCAATATATATACAGTATGGAGACTGTGACGCCTCCCGGCGTTGGCAGAATGGTTGCGTGGGGCATTGCAGCTCGCTAGCGCTCGCCAGGATGGGGGGATGGGCTACAGTTGTCCTAGAATTATCTGCTTTCTTTTATTAGTGTCGTGTTGCCACAGACAGTCTAGAAATGGTCTTTGTTTTGGTCTGTGACCGCGCCTTATATTTTATATTCGCTATAATATAAATGTTGCTTGTGTGGGAGGCGAGCGAGAGCGGGTGAGGGAGTACACCTGGCAGCGGGGTGAGCTGTGGCCCGGCTCGCTTGGGCGTTGACGGCGTTGGCGGCCGGGTGGTCAACTAGTCCCTGCCCATCGCGGCCGTGTGTTCTTTACCAGCTCAGAGCTTACCTGACTCGCATATCGTCTACATCCTTTGCAATTCTGTCCCCCATACTCGCCACTTTGCATACTATTTCTCTCTCTCGACTTCTCCTTTCTCATTCTCTAATCTTTATTAAACTCAACATCCCTTCTGGTTTCAGCACAGACGTTCACCGTCGGCCAGTCGTATTGTACGCGAAGCTCTCAGATATTTCCATGTATTAGATTAAGGAGGTATTATGCTTTATCGAGGGGTTGGAGAGACGGACTTTTCCGTGTGTGTCCTCTCTCGGGAAGGTTGTAGACCGGTATATGTCTCCCTGGCAAGGTGTTGAGTGATTCTGCTTGGTTATCTAAAGCTAGACTAGGGGTAAGGTTACTGTGTCGTTGTCTCCGATGTGTGCAGTGTTAGCTAAGCCCTGCACGACATCGACAGGTACTGTGGGAGCCTAAGTTGTCTTCGGGTGGGTTTACTTTGCGAGCACAGCGCTGTGGTGTGAGAGGGCCATAGCCTATCCCTCACAACATAGTGCTGCCTCTTTGTGTTGACTTCTGAGGGATCGCCAGGATAGAACTAGGTACTAGAGACCTAGATTTTTCAAGAGAGCATCCCCGTCATATAACGTAATCTTCATTATACCACCTTCGGACAACGTTAGGCTACGAGCCGCATGCTCACCCATTGTTGCCCTGCCGTGATACCCCAGCTAGACTTTATTAACTGAGCAGACACTGGTTAGAGATAAGCCCCCATTATTATATGTATGCAACATTAATATTCACTGCACTTTTGAGCCGAGGTTGTTGTTGAGTTGCACAACCCTAGTAGGCTGTTGCGTTGTGTAACGAAGCATTTCTTTAGTTGTCGAGCATTACTACCTTTGCGCAGTCTTTATTATTCGCCTGCCTATTATTACTATATGTCCTAGCATTTATTGTGACCCGTATTCTGCATTATAATTGTTCAATATTCTTTACGAACATCTTCCCTGCATCAGACTTATTTCAGAAGTTTCCAGTTGATGTTGCAGGACTAGCATTGCACTTTCTTAATACAGGAGTGCCAGTTATTTGAGTATCTACCGTAACGTTAATTAATCACGTTAACTATCTTTTCTTTGTGTAACCTAATCGAGTAATCTTTTACTGTTTGAGAATAGGCTGTTTCATCGAGCGTCAGCCTAGTGTGTGTGCACCAGTTACCGAGTCATAGGATACCTCGTTGTCCAGGCACGACTCAGGGCGGTAATGGTGTTTTGTTTTCCAGTGTTTAAGGCAGGGGTTGAAACTAGTGTTACCGTTGTTGCATTTTGCCATTATCTAGTCCAATGTTGAAGAGCCCTGTGTCTTTGAGAACCTGGATCGTAACAAGACCGATTGAAGTGTATCATAATATTATTAGTATCATTATAATTATATTGTGTGTGTCCTAGTTTATAATATGGTATTGATCAATATATATACAGTATGGAAACCGATTGAAGTGTATCATAATAATATTATTAGTATCATTATATATTGTGTGTGTCCTAGTTTATCATATGGTATTGCTCAATATATATACAGTATGGAGACCGATTGAAGTGTATCATAATAATACTATTAGTATAATTATATATTGTGTGTGTCCTAGTTTATAATGTTATTGATCAATATATATATATATATATATTTGGAGACCGATTGAAGTGTATCATAATAATATTATTAGTATCATTATATATTGTGTGTGTCCTAGTTTATAATATGGTATTGATCAATATATATATATATGGAGACCTATTGAAGTGTATCATAATAATATTATTAGTATCATTATATATTGTGTGTGTCCTAGTTTTTAATATGGTATTGATCAATATATATACAGTATGGAGACCGATTGAAGTGTATCATAATAATACTATTAGTATAATTATATATTGTGTGTCCTAGTTTATAATGTTATTGATCAATATATATACAGTATGGAGACCGATTGAAGTGTATCATAATAAAAATATTATAATCATTATATATTGTGTGTGTCCTAGTTTATAATATGGTAATGATCAATATATATACAGTATGGAGACCGATTGAAGTGTATCATAATTATATTATTAGTATCATTATATATTGTGTGTGTCCTAGTTTATAATATGGTATTGATCAATATAATTATACAGTATGGAGACCGATTGAAGTGTATCATAATAATATTATTAGTACCATTATATATTGTGTGTCCTAGTTTATAATATGGTATTGATCAATATATATATATATGGAGACCTATTGAAGTGTATCATAATAATATTATTAGTATCATTATATATTGTGTGTGTCCTAGTTTATAATATGGTATTGATTAATATATATATATGAGACCGATTGAAGTGTATCATAATAATTATTATTAGTATCATTATATATTGTGTGTGTCCTAGTTTTTCTAAATATGCTTGATCAATATATATACAGTATTGGAGACCGATTGGACAGTGTATCATAATAAAATGTTACTACTAGTAATGACTATTATTGTGTGTCATATTGTGTATTGATCCTAGTTTATACAGTATGGTAAGTATCATAATAAGTTATATACAGCATACTTGATGGAGACTCGTTATAACATGGTAATGATCAATGTATCAGTATGGAGAGATTGAAGGATCATATAATATCATTAGCATCATTAATTAGTGTGGTGTCCTTAGTTATAACTATGGTATTGATCAATTAGTATATACAAGTATGGAGGGGACCGATTGAAATGTATCATAACTAATATTATTAGTATCATTATATATGGTTGGGTGTCCTAGTTTATCATATGGTAATTGGTTCAATATATATACAGTAATGGAGGGGGGAACCGATTGAAGTGTATCATAATCATTTTATTAGTATCATTATATATTGTGTGTGTCCTAGTTTATAATATGGTATTGATCAATATATATATATATATATATATTTGGAGACCGAATATATATATATATATATATTTGGAGACCGATTGAAGTGTATCATAATAATATTATTAGTATCATTATATATTGTGTGTGTCCTAGTTTATAATATGGTATTGATCGAATATATATACCGTATGGAGACCGATTGAAGTTTATCATTATAATATTATTAGTAATCATTATATATTGTGTGTGTCCTAGTTTATAATATGGTATTGATCAATATATATATATGGAGACCTATTGAAGTGTATCATAATAATATTATTAGTATCATTATATATTGTGTGTGTCCTAGTTTATAATATGGTATTGATCAATATATATATATATGGAGACCTATTGAAGTGTATCATAATAATATTATTAGTATCATTATATATTGTGTGTGTCCTAGTTTACCACGGTCTTTCCTTTCCTTAAGGGGAGTCACCGGCTTTTTTATCTTTCTCTCCTTTTCTCTCTTTCCCTGGCTTGTATCCATGCGGCCCCATTCAGCCAACTGTTTTAAGACGTTTATTCCCATCCAGGTGTCGATTTCTTCCTGGCGAGCGATAGCGAGCCAGCATTGTATGGAGAAATTTGGCTTCGCCGGAGATTTTTTTTATAAAAAAATGTACAAACTTAGCTTGCTGTAAAGCAAAAATATATATATGCTGGCTCGCTATCGCTCACCAGGAAAATATTGACACCTGGATGGGGATAAACGCCGTAAAACAGTAGGCTGAATGTGGCCGAATGGATACAAGCCAAAGAGAAAGGGAGAGAAGGAGAAAAAAAGCGAAGTGGGCTCCCTTAACCCCTTCGGTACCGGGCACGTCTTTTTCATTATATTCTGTCAAGTATTAGACGCATTTATTCAGCTTAGGAAGGATGTCTACCCATTAAAAGGCTACAGACTCTCAATTAACTCTTTTAGCTACCATATATCCTTCCTTTGTTTCATAAAATCGTCTAACTGAAGCTAGAATACAATTAAAAAAACGTTGCTGGTCGGTACAGAAGGGGTTAACGGGGGTCACCGTTTGTTTTATCTTTCTCTCCTTTTCTCTCTTTCCCTGGCATGTATCCATTCTTCAACTGTTTTAAGACGTTTATCCCCATCCAGGTGTCCATTTCTTCCTGGCGAGCGATAGCGAGCCAGTATTGTATGGAGAAATCCCGGAGAATTTTTTCGATAGAAAAATGTACAAATTTAGCTTGCTGTCAAAACAAAAATATATATATGTTGGCTCGCTACCGCTCGCCAGGAAATTATTGATACCTGGATGGGGGTAAGCGTCTTAAAACAGTAGACTAAATGGGGCCGAATGGATAAAAGCCAAAGAAGAGGGAGAAAAAGAGAAAAACAAAACGAGGTGGGCTCCCTTAATACTATAAGAACAATCAAATTTATGGACTATGTTACGCTGGCCAGCTTGCCAGAACACACTCGTAACTCGCTAGCGCTCGCCAGGACAGTGAAACGGGCTATACTAATCGTAGTGTTCTTTCTTTCATAGAGTTCATGTTGTCACAGACAGATCAGTGGTAGTCTTTATTCTTGTCTGTGACACTTGGAAGTATTTTATATCATTGATAGAATATAAGATGCATTGTGTGAAGTTGTAGGGAGAAAGAGAGCGAGCAGCGTGGTGGTAATATGTGTGTGTGTATGTACGTGTGCCTCCCTCGCTCGGAGGAGTTTCCCACGCACGTGATTGGCCGGCGAGCCTGACGCGTCATATGACGCCTGCTCCTCATGACGTAGTCGTCTGTGATTGGGTGCTGCTGCCTTTGTTAGTGCTGGGGGCTCCTGCCCGCGTTTCTCCTGCAGAGCTTGGCACAGCGTGCTTGGTCCAACATGTCCTTTGCAATCTGTCCCCCCATCTAACCCCCTGTACTACTATTTCTCTCTCTGAACTTCTTCTTTTTCATACTTCTCATCTTTATTCAATTACTTATCCCTTCTGGTTCTGCATACAACTTCCATAGTTGGCCAGTCGTATTACCAGCACCAGTTCTCCATATATGTTTGCACTAGCTTTAGGGATTATTAGAGTCATAGTCAAATGGTATCATAGTGTTGGGGTGCTTCTAATTATTGAGCTGTTCTTTCCCATTATTTAATGCTAGACAGTGGAAGGTATCTTTGGTCGTTGTCTGAGTTATGTATGTGGCAAGTCAGAGCCTGTACAACATCGACGAAGCTAGGTAGCCTGTAACCCTTGTGCATATTTTTCCTTTGCGAGTGTAGCAGTATACAGGTGAAGGGCTTTTGCCTACACTTACCTGTATGCTTGCTACCTCATTTTGTTGACCTTTGTGGAGTGCCAGGGTAAGACCAGATACTTGAGATCTAGACTTACCAAGAATAGCCTCCAAGTCACTTAACGTAACATAAGGGAAATCTGTTCAAGGGGAGACAGTAGGCTACGAACATGCTTGCTCTCTGCCTAGTTTCCTAGTACCTTTTATGCCACTGCTAGACTTTATTAGTGAGAAAGACAGCATTGTGTTTATTAACTTTAATTGTGTATGCTTTAGGAATTATTCACGCCTTATTTTAGCCTAGGTTGATGCATAGTGCACAACCCAGTTTGGCTGTTACGTTGGCTAAGGAAGTACTGTTTTGAGTGGCGATTATTAGTGCTGTCACAGAGTTGTTGCACTCCCTTGTTATATATAATTATGTATCCTACTTTTTGGTGTATTTGGTGTATTTTAGTAGGTAGTAGGGGTAGGCAGCCCCGCACAGGGAAGTAATACCGCCAAGGTTTCGGGAGACTCAGGGTATAGCCTGAATTCCATTTTCTCTCCCAGGCCTTGGTAGCTGGATACATATCTTTCTGCCTTACACACCAGGGGTATCAGGAAAACCCTCTTTATATAACATACACATCCAACTTCACGATATTGCCCTACATCGCTATCCTCTATCCATAAAACACTACTCTTCCCACTACATAATTATCATACATGTAACACCATACACTTACCTAATAAATATGGCAGTTAAGAGCAAACCTGGTGGTCCCTCGGATATCCACCCCCGGCAGGGTTGGGTCATTGACACAGGGCCCTCCCGGTCGTCATCATGCGACTGTGTCAAGAGCATTGCAACGTCCCAAAGCTGCTCGTCGGTGCAGCTTTTTCTTTAGTAATATAAGGGGACTTCACTCTAACATCAATTCTGTACACCAATTTCTTCAAGCAGAATCCCCTACTCTTCTTTTTTTGACAGAGACTCAAGTAACATCCACATCTGACACGTCTAGATTTAATTTTCCAGGTCATCAACTTCTCCAAAATTTCAGACCTAAAGGAGGTGTATGTTGCTTCGCAAAATCTGAAATTGCCCTGGAGGAGGTTACTAGTATCAATTGTCCCTATTTTGATTATTCTATATACAAATTAATTTCTGCTGGTAAATTTAAATACTTATGTTGCTTCTACAGTTTCCCAAATACTCCTCCAGAGCAAAGTCTTTTTGATTATCTGTCCTCACAACTCAGTGTCCTCAACTTAAATGCTTCTTCTGAAATCACTGTGTTGGGTGATTTTAATGTCCATAATGTTGAATGGCTCACTCATTCAGCCAGGACTGATGATGCTGGTCTTGAATGTGAGCTATTTGCAGACTCATTTAATCTCACTCAACTAGTCAACCAACCCACCCATGTACCAGATAATTCTAATCATAATTCCCACCTCCTGGACTTATTTTTAACAACCAATTCAGAAAATTATGATGTTACAGTAAGGTCCCCGCTTGGATCTTCTGATCACTGTCTGATACAGGCCCCCTGTCTATCACCTACCACACCTTCCCACTCTGAACCTGTTTTGGTGACTAAATGGCATTACGATAGGGCAGACTGGGAGGGTCTTCAAGGTTTCTTTATTGATATTCCCTGGACCTCTTTCTTTTCTAATGATGCACACTCCACCTTGAGCCACATACAAGATTTTGTAAAAATTGGAATGGAAACTTTTATTCCTCATCAAAAGTACAGTAAAAGACCTAATTCACCTAAATGGTTTGACCATAATTGTGCTAGAGTAACTGAACAAAAAGAAATAGCCTACAATGCATACACAAGATCAAAAACACATGAAGCCTTTAATTACTTTAGAAACATCAGAAATCATGCCAAAACTGTATTAAACCTAACTAAATCAAACTTTCTTCACAAGCAGGCAAATAAACTTCTAAATAATCCAAATGATAACAAAATATGTTGGTCTACTCTTACCTCATTCAAATCCAACTTCACTACTGCTTCATCCATTCCACCATTAAAATCTCCGACTGGCAATCTTGTAAGTGACCCACGAGGTAAAGCTAACCTTCTTGTGGATATTTTCTCCACCAACTCAACCTTAGATGAAATAAATCAAGATGTCCCTGTACTTAATTTTAATTCGCCTGAAATTCCCTCACTTAAGATCCACACCAGACATGTCAAAACTATTTTGCAGAATCTCTCAGTAGATAAGGCTCCTGGTCCAGATGAAATTCCTCCAATAGTACTAAAGAATTGCTCCTTGGTGCTCGCTCCTGTATTGGCAACATTTTTCCGTCTGTGTACTCATACCTCATGCTTCCCAGTACCCTGGAAAGAAGCAAACATCCATCCAGTTCCTAAAAAAGGTGCCTCTTCAGATCCATCAAACTACAGACCAATAGCTATAACTTCCACTCTTGGTAAAGTCTTTGAAATTATATTAAATAATCACATAATTAAGCATCTTGAGAATAAAAAATTAATCAATGATAGGCAATATGGTTTTAGACAATGTCGATCAACTGCAGACATTCTTTGCCTACTTACGCATCAAATCAACCAAGCTACAGACCAACATGGTGAAACACATACAATAGCACTGGATATATCAAAGGCATATGATAGAGTCTGGCATCAATCCTTATTGTCGAAGATGTCACACTACGGCCTTGCATCATTAGTTCCACTAATTTCTTCTTATCTTCATACGAAAAAATATGTGTAATGGTAGATGGCCTTTATTCTCAATTTCACTCAATATATGCTGGTGTTCCCCAGGGATCAGTTTTGGCCCCAACTCTGTTCATCATTCATATCAATGATCTCATATCTACCACTCATAATCCACTACATTCCTACGCATATGAGTCAACACTCCACAGTTCCTTCACATTTACCAATTCTTTCACCCAACCCGATCTTATAAATTCAAAGATAAACACTGCAATTTCTCTGAACCAGGACCTTTCTAGAATTAATGAATGGGGACAAAAGAATCTAGTTTCCTTTAATGCACAGAAAACCAAGTACATTCAATTTTCTAACCGACAGAATCTCACTGACTCCCATATATTTTTTTAATGATGTAAATATTCCCACTTCCCCTAGTATTGACATTCTCGGTGTAACATTAACTACTAACTTGAGCTGGACACATTATGTTAGAAGCATTGCTAAGAATGCCTCTAAAAAACTGGGACTCCTGTACAGAGTTCGAGAATTCTTCACTGACGAGCAGTTGGCCGTAATATATAAAAGTCATGTGCGTTCTCAGATGGATTACTGTTCACCTCTGTGGGGTGGAAGTGGAGTGGTTGCATTGAGGCAGTTGGACAAAATTCAAAATAAAGCTATTAGATTAATCAATAACCCTACAATCACACAGGACCTTCCTACATTATCCATACGAAGAAACGTTGCAGCCCTTGCATTATTCTACAGATAATTTCACAGCAATTGTTCCGAGGAACTTGCTTCAATTGTGCCGCCTCTCCACATCTTTCCCCGTAGAACTAGGGCAGCTGAGAGCGTCCATGAATTTACACTTTCTCCTCCACAATGCAGAACTTCTGCTTATCAGAATTCATTTATCCCAAGAGCTAGTACTCATTGAAATTCACTTCCCTCGAATTGCTTTCCACAAACTTACAATCTACAAATGTTTAAATCCAGTTGTTACAAACATTTTATGAATGGAGGATGCCTTTAGGCACATGGACCTTTTTGTTTTATCTGTGTTTTTCCTTCCTCCGTTCATTGTCTCTTAAAAAAAATAAAAAAAAAATAAGATACACGCTTTGGTGTCCTGCCCCTGCATTATTTCTGTTCTATATTAACGAGCATCTTAGAGCATCAGACGTTTTCAGAAGATTCTTTATCTGATTGCTGTAGGACTAGACTTCCAGTGTTTTCATAGAGCATTGTAGAGTTTAGTGTTGAGTACAGACTCACACTAAAGTTAACGTAAGCATATACTCCTTTATTAAATCTTGTTATAGTTTATTCAAGCATTGTTATTACTTAAGAGCATTTTATTAACGTAAAGTACTCCTGTTGTGAGTAAGCTTTGCCGTCATCGGAAAGCCTTTGTAGAAGTACACGAAACCCTAGTTAATTGATACCCAGTTATCCAGTAGATTAACTCTGGAGGGTTTTAAGTGTTTTGTTCACCGGCGTAATAGTTCGAGGGTTTGGAATTAGCGTACCGTTGTTGCAGATATAGCCTATCATCTAGTTCATTATTAAGTGCCCTTGTTTATTTCGTAGTGCCGGTCGTAACAACTAGTATAGCCCACACAGTTGACCATGTTATTATTCTTCACAGATCAACATATCTACATTTATCTACAGTATTCTAGCCATGTGTGCTTTGCTGTGTCAATGGTACCAATAGACTGGAAGAGTGCATGTATTGTGCCGTTGTACAAGGGGAAGGGAGATCGGCAGGATTGTTCAAGTTATAGAGGTATTAGTTTATTGTCAGTGGTTGGAAAGCTGTATGGCAGGGTGTTGATAGAGAGGATAATAAAGTGTATGGAAGTTGCAATAGGAGAAGAACAGTGCAGTTTTAGGAGGGGAAGAGGTTGCGTGGATCAGATGTTTGCAGTAAGACAGTTATGCGAGAAGTATTTAGAGAAGCATAAGGAGATATTTGGGCTTTTATGGACTTGGAAAAGCGTATGATCGTGTGGACCGTGAAGCAATGTGGAAGGTGTTAAGGATTTATGAAATAGGAGGAAATTTGTTAGAAGCAGTTAAGAGTTTTTATGAAGGGAGCAGAGCATGTGTGAGAGTAGGAAATGGTGAGTTGAGTGAATGGTTTGAGGTAAAGGTAGGTTTGCGACAGGGTTGTGTAATGTCACCATGGCTGTTTAATATGTTTATGGATGGTGTGGTGAGGGAGGTGAAAAGGAGAACTATGGGAAGAGGATTGGGTTTAGTAGGAAAGAATGGTAGAGATTGGGAGTTGAATCAGTTGCTGTTCGCTGATGACACAGCATTGGTGGCGGATTCTGATGAGAAACTGCAGTGGGTAGTCAAAGAGTTTGGTGTGGTTTGTGGAAGGAGAAACTGAAGGTGAACGTCAATAAAAGTAAAGTAATGGTGTCAAATAGGGAGAGCATAGGGTGAATCTAGATGTGAGGCTGGATGGGGAAATATTGGAACAAGTAGAGTGTTTTAAATATCTAGGAGGAACGATAAGCAGGAGTGGAGGTATGGAAGTGGAGGTAAAACAGAGAGGAAGGAAGGAAGGTTTTCGGAGCAATGGGAAGTATGTGGAAGACGAGAAATCTCGGAGTGAAAGTAAAAAGTGCACTGTATCAAGGAATTGTTGTGCCAACAGTGATGTATGGGGCTGAGACATGGGCTCTGAAGAAAAAGGAGAAAAGAGGGCTGGATGTGATGGAGATGAGCTGCTTGAGGAGTATGTGTGGAGTTACTCGTAGAGACAGATTGAGGAATGAAGAGATACGTAGGAGAGTGGGGCAGCAAGAACATTTGTCAGCCAGAGTGGACAGAAGGGTGCTGAGCTGGTATGGTCATGTTGAACGAATGGGAGATGAAAGGCTTACAAAGAGAATATGTGAGTCAGGTACAAGGGGAGATAGAAAGGCAGGAAGACCCCCATTGAGATGGAGAGACTGTGTTAGAAAGGCTTTGGATGATAGAGGAATGACTATAGATCAGGCAGGGGAAGTGGTGGTGGACAGGAGTGAATGGATGCTTGTGAATAGTTGAGTGAACACGTGGTCATTTGGAGTAAGGGGTCGGGCGCAAGTTGGACTAGATAATAGTCCATCAGGCGCCTGGCCCGGGGAGATGATTAATATGAAGGGTGTGCCTGGAAGTGTGGTGGGAGGGCTTGTGGCTTTGGCTCCGCTGCATGTCTGCCTGCCGAGATCGGAACCTCTCCGGGTGGTCAGGGGCCGGGGGAGTGCTGGAGCGACCTTGGTAACCCTGGTCTCTGGGTCTTCTCCTGGGTGACCTGGATGTGTGAGAGTTTGTGTTTTTTATCTGTGTTTATTTTTTGTTTTATGTTGTTTTAGTGTTTTCCCTGTTCTTGCTCTGTCTTGAGTCGGCTACCCCCAAAATGGGGATTGGGCCTGAGCATATAGATAGATAGATTCTAGCCATATGTGTGCACAGCAATGACAAGCTGTCAATTAAGGGGAGGGTGGCCGTTTGTTTGGCCTAATAATTATTTTATTCCTATATTTTTTTAGTTTCCTCCCTAGACCTCCATCTAGCTTAGAAAAACACCCCCTAGACTCCCTTTCAAGATAAATGTGTACATTGTTTGGTAAAAAATGTCCCGGCCGAAGGCCGATTTCTCTTAAAATTGCAGGCTCGCTTTCGCTCGCCAGGAAAAAATCGACACCTAACTGGAATGAGAGGTCTTAAAATTGACAACGAAATGGAGCAAACGGTATTAAAATCGCCAAACTAATGGGCCGAACGTCTTATAATCTCAAAACTAGAGGGGCTAAACATTAGGGAGAAGGGGGTCCAGAAAAATGGTCTGCCTCCCCGTAAGTAACACCCCGTTCTTAACATAATTCATCAATTACAAACCCCAATGCACTTGAACAAACTAATGAAAGCATATGGTCCTCCCGGGATTCGAAGTCGGGACACCACCGCTTGTTACATTAAGATATGTGAGCCTGTGGCCAACTGTATTGTTATATCATCACCCCTAGTAAATTAAGGGGAGGCAGACCGTTTTTCTGGACCTCCTTCTCCCTCATATTTAGCGCCATTCATTTTAGATTATAAGACGTTCGACCCATTAGTTTGGCGATTTTAACACCTTTATCCCCATTTTGTTGTCAATGTTAAGTCCTTTCGTACCATTTAGGTGTCGATTATTTCCTGCCAGCGATAGCGAGCCTGAAATTTTAAGAGGAATTGGCATTCGATCGGGAAATTTTTCTACCGACAAATTAATAAATTTATCTTAACCCCCCCCCTGGGGGTTAGGGAATAGAATATGCCTCACGTGCCTTCTGCGTGTCTAAGAGGCGACTAAAGAGGTTGGGTCGGTGGGCTTGCGACCCCCACCCGGAAAAAATATCTAAGCAAAGAAAAACGAACGAACAGCCTCGGATGCGGACGGAACCAAAGTTGACGAACCACGACCGACTAAGGACATGCCTTCGGACATTCTGAGAATGGCTACGTGGAATGTTAGTGGCATGAATGATGGCACAAAAGAGAGAGAGGTTCTGGAAGTGTTAGTGAATGCCAGGCTGGATGTATGTGGAATGACAGAGACCAAATGGAAAGGTTCAGATGTGAGAGAGTGGGAGTGTGGAATGGGTGTGTGTGCTGGAGTGAGTGAAGGAACAGCGAGAGAAGGTGCATGTTTGTTTGTAAGTAGCAAATGGAAGGAATGTGTAAGAGAGTATGGGTCTGTGGGTTCAAGGATTGTGTGGGTGAGAATGAAAGTAGGAATACAAACGTGGGTGATTGTATGCGTGTATGCCCCGACAGAGGATATACTTGAAAGAAAGAAAGAGGAGTTCTGGATGAATGTGGAGGCGTGCCTGGAGAAGTTTGACAAGAACGAAAGAATATTTCTGATTGGGGATATGAATGGTAAGGTGGGTGATAGGAAAGTTGAGGGAGTGGTGGGAGGGTGGGGGTACCATCAGAGGTGAATGGGAATGGTAGTGCACTTGTGGACGTATGTGTGGGGAGGAGGCTGTGGATAGCCAACACCTTCTTCCGACACAGAATGATCCACAGGTACACGTGGAAACGGATGTTGACGATGAAGGATAAGACAGTGGTGGAACGAAAGTCATTGATTGATTATGTATGTGTGGATGAACGAATGAAGAAATCTGTGATGGATGCTAGGGTGTATAGGGGTATTGGAGGGGGTCTGTCTGATCATTATGTAGTGGTAGCCAAGGTCAGGATACAAAAGAAGTGGGTGAGGAGAGCGGGAGGGAGGCGAGAGGAGGGTGGAATGGTGAGGAGGGTGGAGAGGTTGCAGGAGGAGGAAGTCAGGGAGGAGTACAGGAGAGCAGTGGAAAGACGACTAGGTGGGTTCGACCTGGAAGTTATGGAGGAAGTGGAGGAGATGAGCAAGGTGTTTAAGGATGAGATCTGTGCAGCATGTGAGGAGGTGTGTGTGGAGTGAGGAGAAGAGGGAGGGAAGTGAAAGGTACAGCATGGTGGACAGAAGAGGTAAGAATAGCTGTGGAAGAAAAGAAGAAAGCATATAGAGAGTGGTTGGGTAGTAGAGGGAATGAAGATTCCGAGAGACAGAAACGAGCGAGGTACGTGGAGAGTAAGAGGGTGGTGAAGAGAGTAGTGAAGGAAAGTAAGAGAAGAGTAGATGAGGAATTTGGAAGGAATCTGAGTGTAAAATGGAGGGAGAGTAAGAAACTGTTCTGGAAAGAAGTCAAGAAAGTTAGGGAAGGTAGCAAGGGAAACAGTAAGGGTGTGAAAGATAAGAATGGGAGAATGCTAGCCGAGAAGCAAGAGAGAGTCGAAAGATGGAGGGACTACTTCAATGAGTTGCTAAATGAAAGGAATGAAGAGCCAGCAAACATAGCTGGATATGGTATGGGAGGGAGAAGAAGAGAAGTAGTGGAGGGGAAGGTGGGGATCAGGAGGTCAGAAGTGTGGAAAGCCATGAAAAGAGTGAAGTTGGGGAAAGCACCAGGAACAGATGGAGTGTGTGGGGAAATGTTGAGGTATGGTGGTGAGATAGTGATAGAATGGGTATGGAAAATGTGCAAACTAGCATGGGAGAAGGGGAGTGCACCCGATGACTGGAAGACTGGCATAATAGTCCCCCTATATAAGGGCAAAGGGGAAAGAGGAGTGTGTGGTAACCACCGAGGAATATGTCTTCTAAGCGTAGTAGGGAAGGTATACAGTAGGGTAGTGATTGAGAGAGTGAGAGTGAGAACGGAGAAATGGATAGGCGACGAGCAGGGAGGTTTTAGGAAGGGAAGAGGATGTGTAGATCAGATTTTTACCCTGAATTGTGTTGTGGAGAAGTATCTGGAGAAGAAACAAAAGGTGTATGTTGCCTTTATGGACTTGGAGAAGGCCTATGACAGAGTGGATAGAGAAGGTTTGTGGAAAGTACTTAGAATATACGGAGTAGAGTAGAGGGCAAGTTGCTGAAAGCAGTGAAGAGCATGTATGAGGGTGCAAAGGCGGCAGTACGTGTGGAGAGTGAGCAGAGCGAGTTCTTTGACCTGAATGTTGGTTTGAAACAGGGGTGTGTGATGTCCCCGTGGTTGTTTACTGTATATATGGATGGAGTTATGAAAGAAATACTATCAAGAGCAGTGGATGTTGGTGTATCGCTGAAAAGGGAGGGAATTGAGTGGAAGCTACCTATACTGCTGTTTGCGGATGATACAGTTCTGATGAGTGATAATGAATGGGAGTTGCAGGGTCTGGTAAATGAGTTTGGAACAGTGTGCGAAAAACGGAATTTGAAGGTAAATACGGGGAAGAGCAAGGTTATGGTCTTCGAAAGGGGTGAAGTCACAGAGTGTGAGGTGAAGCTGAACGGTCAGGCTATGGAGATCGTCAACTCTTTTAAGTATCTGGGCAGTGTGTTGAGTAAAGGTGGGACTATGGATGAAGAGGTGCGGGAGAGGGTATAACAGGGGAAGAGGGTTGTAGGAACGCTAAAAGCAGTAACAAGAAATAGGGTGGTCAGTATGGAAGTGAAGAAGTCCTTGCATGACAGTGTGGTAATCCCGACACTGACTTACGGAAGCGAAGCATGGACGTTGGTTGAGAGACTCAGACCAAGAGTGAGAGCAGTGGAAATGAATTACCTAAGGAGTGCGTGCGGAGTTACATGGAGGGATAGACAGACTAATGAGGAAGTAAGAAGGAGGTGTGGTGTGGAGGTAGATGTGCTGGAAAGTGTGAAAAGGAACAACTTGAGATGGTTCGGCCATATGGAACGTATGGAAAGCGAGAGAATGACTAAGAGGGTGTACGAGAGCGAGGTGGAGGGACAGAGGGGGAGAAGTAGACCGAATATGAGGTGGAAGGATGGAGTGAGGAACTACATGAATGAAGGCGGTGCTGGTTGGGGGGAGGGGCGTCGACTGACTGGGGACAGAGGTGCATGGGGGCGGTTCGTTCGTGGCCACACCTTCGGGGATCACGGCGTCAGGCAATAGATAGATAGAGATCTTGACGGGGTGTCTAGGGGGTGTTTTTCTAAGCTTGATTGAGGTCTAGCGAGAAAACTAAGGAATACATGAATTAATAGACCAAAAAAACAACAACAACAAACTTTGTGTCTCCCCTTAAGCTAAAGTAAAGCCATAAAATTCACCCACCAGTATTCTTTGAAGAATGTATGTACAGTCATGGCACCAAGTATATTTTGATCCATCATCGTTTTTAGCAATACCGGTATCTAAACTTAATTTATTAAATTTGAGTGAGATATACAAACCTGTCTAACACTTACCCACCCTATTCAACATCTGGCAGACATTATTACATTACAGAGCAAGCCAAACGTAAGGACAGCTGAGAAATGACTCATTAGCGCTACCGTACATCAAATTTAGTAAAATATTTAAATTTGGCTGTTTGTCTAGCCTACACAAACGAAGAAAAACTATATATTTGATTTCATAATGACTAGGAGGCTAAATCATGACTGCATTGAAAAGTTGTTCGGTTGTACCAGGCAAATAAGTGTCCTCATGGTCACCCACATGTTCTTTTTTTTTAAAAAGACCTCCGTCTACGTATTGTGAAAAACCTGTTATCCTCCGGCAAATTGTGGGGTTGAGTGAGTGAAGGGGGGGACAGTGAATGAAGGAGGATGCATGTTTTTCATAATACGTGTTGCTAGCCCCAAACGCGAGAGCAACTGTGGCTTTCAACCATCCGAAACATCCCCTTTTATTTATGTGCATCACACATGTTACATACAAATAAAGTTTATGTTTTGTTTTACCCTGCTGTGGAAAGACTACGGATACACCACTCCTGCCCGGGCCTCACACAGTGGCATGACCCAGTCCTGTCGAACTGAGCTCATGACGCTGGTGGCATTGCCCCGGAGGATAGCCATCCCTAGTCTTTGCTTGAGCCAGAGGGTTTCCCGGGGTTCTCCTGAAACTTCTCTGATTTTACGGCCTATTTCATTCATCTTAAGGGTGGTAGGGCCGAAGACTCCTGAAGTTTCGAATGCCAGGGGCTCGAACTGATGATTTCTGGCGATGGCTTGATATTTTTCTCGCTTTTTATTTTCTGCTATCCGGGCGGCTTCACCTGCTTCGTCGGCGTTTCTGGCAATGTTGGTTGTGGAGAAAGTGTCAACACATGTGGCATCCCACACGAGGCACCGGCCATTCTTGTAAGGGAAAGTGGTCATCCCATCTGGCCGTTTGCCATCTTCTCTGTGAAGTCCATGTGGTTCGAGGATTGATGCACGGTTAGCACTCTGCAGGGCCCGTTTTATGACATCATTTAGTGCAGAGTGTCTTGGCAGGCGGCCTGCGTTGTAATTACATGACAAGGCATGGTGACCTTGAACATCCATCCACCCACCACACTTGCAAGTGTGTGGGTGACAAACTGCCGCACCCACTCTGAGCGCGATGGCAACCCGGAGCGCTTCAGCATCCTAGTGAGTTCCAAGAGGTGGGATGGGGATGGCGTGTAACCACAAGCCACTCTCCGAACGGGCGGCTGCCTGGAGGCGTGCTTTTGCAACCTGGTCTGCATTGGTTAGGAGATTTTCTTGAGTTTTCTTTGCCGAGATGGTATCCCACGCTTTCTGCTTGCTCCTGGAGGTACCCTGAGGCTCCTCCTCTACTCCTGTACTTCCCTTCCAGGTGTTAAACGCTGCTGTTACGTCCCCATTAAGTGTCATTCCGGGTTGAGAATAAAGGATGGACAATACGAGGTCGTTGGTCGCGGTGAGGGAAGAGATAAAGGCTGGGGAGGCAATATCCGAGGCTCTCCGTATGCCCAAGCCCCCGAGGCGGACAGGAAGGGTGGCTTGTGTCCAGGCCCGTTCTTTAAATTCCACGTTGGTGATGCTGGTCACTGCTTCTCGGATTATGCTGTCTAATTCTTGGAGGCCACCATTGTTCGTGTAAGTCATCGATGTGCGCAGGAGGTATTGGAGTTTTGGGATGGAGAAACAGTTCTTGAGCAGGGCCAGAGCTGAGTGGGCATCGATGTGTATCAGGCGACTCACGAGACGTTGAATCTCCTCTTTTTTTAACTTGAAGTGCTGGTGGGATTGCTGCCAGAGTTAGTGGGGAACCTAATAGGGTTTGCTGGTGCTCCTGAAGGATCTTTACATCTGGCAATATGTTTCGAAACAGGGCCTGAGTCTCTTCTCCTTGTTCACGTGTGTGGTTGAGGAGGACAAGTTCACATTTGGTGTCATTTATCACTAGCCCGGCCTGGCCGAGGTCAGTTACGATGTTATTTAGGTCGGTTAGAACGTTCTCTACTGACCCACCCAAGGTTACATCGTCCAGGTACCATACATTCAGTTCTGACCTTACTTTGTTAGCTGCTGCATCCACCCCTATTGAGAAAAGAGCAGGACCACCTGGATCTCCCTGCTGTAACCCGGTCGCTGATGGGATTACCGTCTCGCCAAAAATCAGGATTGAAGGTTTGGAATAAGCCTGACAAAGTAGGGGGTACAGAGTGGGGATGTGTTCTTGAGCTGCACGGAGGAAGACATCCCTGCGAATGCTGTTGAATGCGTTCCGCATGTCAATCTTTAGAAGCACTCGTTTTTCTTGGGCTTGGCTGAGGTAGGTGCGGGTTGCGTGTACAGCAGCTTCACACCCCCCTGGAGTTCCGAAACCTAGTTGAACTGGTCTTAAGTGTTGACCTAGGCCATTCGAGAGTGGTTTCAAACCCACCTTTGTGGCAAGGCGGCGGAAGGTGTTCCCTACTGCTATTGGGCGCACACCGCCATCTTTTTTTGCCAGTGCACAGAGTGATGCCCCAAAAAATAGGGGTGTGGCACAGTCGGGTACTTCCCCTCTTAAAACCATGTTGATGAATTTGGTGAGGGTTTCCAAGAGTGCCTCCCCAGCAGCTCCTGATCCCTGACCCAAGAGGCCTTTGAGGTGGGCGGGTCGGATACCATCTGGGCCCGCGGCTGAGCCTGCTGGGAATGAAGTCACTGCGGCAACCACCTGCTCCTTCGTGACAACTAAAGGTTGGCGCATCTGGTCATTTGGGGCAGGGGGAAGGTTTAGGTCCCTAGGTGTAGGTGGGTGCTTTTCTTGTAGGGCTTCAACAACTTCGGTGCCTTGACCAGCAAAACCTTCTGAAGAGGACAACAGTCTGACGGCCCCTTTGATGTCACTATCCGCCAGCTTCGCCGCGATCCTCTTACGTAGCTGTTCAGCCTCTTCCTCTTCCTTGTCCTGGTGATTCTGGGCCCTGTTTGGTTGCTGTTCTGGGGGTTCCACCAGTTTGTTTCCATCCATATACTGTGCTACTTGACGTTTCACTTTGGTGGCTAGTGAAACCTGAAGATGGTCTTGTATGTTGGTTCTGGGTGGTTTTCGGAGGGCCCCATAGGAGAAACCCAGTAGCCGTGCCCATGCGAGGGGTGTCTTGAGCTGTAGGGCCTGCTTTATGATGGTTGTAAGGGCCTCCGCCAGTTGGATTCTGGCTCCTTTAGGTACCTGGGCAAGGACCTGGATCCGCACTTTCCATTTGGTCAAGTTGGGTCAAGTTGGCGACCGGTGTTGTCGGTGTTGCCCCGGTTGGCTCTGCAGTTGGCCCTGGGCATGCGAGACATTTCCAGTTTGGTTGTTCTCCTGATGTTTTCTTTGTCAGCTTAGCACAAGATAAATTAATAGATCTAAGACAGCCGGAACATTTTCGCGAATTCTTTCTTGCATTGGTTGTTCCGCACTTAAAACACTTAGTATCTGCTAGGCCATAGTCTTCCAAGATTATCCGTTCCTCTGCCTCTACCAAGCCGTCCTCCTGATCTTCCCGTGGTGCTTCCATCTCTACCATGTCTCCCTTGTTTCAGAAACCCCGGGAAATCTCTCCTGGCACATATCTAGATTATTGCTGTTGTTATTAATGTATAATTGGCTGGGTGCATAAAAATTAACTTATCATAGTCAACCTTTCTGATGGGATATGTAAAAAGACAAAAAACAAAAAAAACATCACATATCATAGTCAACCTTTCTGATGGGCAATTGGCCTGCTTCTCCTAAAGCTAAGTGGTTAAATGTATAAATCCTCGGCATTGGGCACCGGTACAACTAAAAGATCTAACTGATTGAAAGGAAGCACGCCAATTATATCCTATGATTACTTACACTGGCGACGCCACCCTGATGTTGAGTATTAATAAATGCTTAGGATATTAATAATGCTGTCAACATCAAGATAGGGAGAGAGCCAGAGAGTGAGCGAGAGCCAGGATCTGAGGGGGTAACCGAATCTAGGGCAGCAGTTATGGAAAAATGCTTAAATTGTACAAAATGTTAAGAGAGAGAGAGAGAGAGGGAGAGAGAGCAGGGGCGGGGGCGAGGGAGAAAGAAAGGGAGCTGGAGAGGGGGCTGGCCTGGTTGGGTATGAAAGATGTTAGAGAAAAACAAATAACTAAAATGATAAAAAGCGATCTGAAGTTATAGGAAACCAAAAAAATAATAACAATGAGACGGTTAAGTGCGGTGATTGAAAGTGGATGGAAAGATGTTAAGGATAAAAAGGAGAGAGAGAGAGAGAGAGAGAGAGAGAGAGAGAGAGAGAGAGAGAGAGAGAGAGAGAGAGAGAGAGAGAGAGAGAGAGAGAGAGAGAGAAATAAATGAAAATGGACCTTGTAGCAAGTATTTCCTAAATGGTTAGAGAGAGGGAAATGAAAATGGACCTTATAGCAATTACTTCATAATGGTTAGAATTGTTTGAGAAGTTGAAAGACCGAGGGTCAGGTCCTTGGGGTAGATGGAAGATGAGGCCTATGGTGGGGAACCATAAGGGTGAAACTGCCTGCCCTATAAACGGTTACTTCACTCACCTTGTGGTTACTGCTGGAGGTTTATGGTGCCTGGGCAGGGCTGGGCTAGTGCCTTGTCCCTTCACTGATACTGGTAATAACAATCTCAAGATTAAACTATATATGCTTTGTGGGCGATGTTTAAACAAGAAACCACGTTCTGTTTACTATGTGCCGAAACACCGTATCATCGCCGATCTTCTGATACGTATATGGGTCACTTAGCCCCACGATACCCCTCCGAAAATCCCCTCTTTTGAGGAGCTCAACTGACCTGTGTGCTCTCACTGTGCTCTCACTCACTTCTCAGGGGGGGATGGACTATATTTCTGATCCACCTTCTCCCTCGCGTTTAGCCCCATTACTGTTCAGATATTATGACGTTTGTTCCATTAGTTTGGTGATTTTAAAACCTTTCACCCCCTTTCATTGTCAATATGTCGTGCCATTTAGGTGTCGATTTGTTCATGACGAACGATAGAGAGCCTATATTTTTATGAGGAACCTAATTGTCTACCGAAAAATGTAAAAACTTATCTTAAGGGGGCTCTAGGGTGGTGCCATTTTTTTTTTTTTTTTTTTTTTTATCTTGATGAAGGTCTTGGGAGGCAACTAAGAAAATAATTAAAGCAATCAATAAAAAGGTAAATATATAAGACAATCCTTCTTAACACCTAAAGAGCGGCCTAGGCGGTAAATAATATGTAGCCACCAGCGGGATGTTTTTACCCAAAATTGGGCGGTTTACGTGATCATTTTCATGCCTAAATAAGACCCAGAGTGTAAAACAAGTATCTATCCCTGAAAGGGCATAAACAGAGCTTTCCAATGACACCACAACAATCCTTGTATGACGCTAGTTTTCTTGCAACAACTGCGCAACACGAGTGCAAAAACCATGTAATTCGGTACAATCCCCATACATTTCACTATGTAGCGAGTGTGAGAGGGTGGAGGAGGGTGGGATTCATGTCAGTTGGTCCGCCGCGGTGGTCTGGAGCAGTCATACGCTCGCTACTCTCCTGCCACCACTTGTCTCTCTCTCTCAGCAACATTACGTGCTGAAATTGCCACATGACTTATGGTGTGAGCCGCCACATAGTCCAAATTTCTTTCACTCGACATATGATGCGCGCCGCCAATAAAGGGTTAAGTACCGGATGAGGATATTATATTTTGGAGAGAGTTTGTTGTGGTTAGATGTAAGTCACAGGCTATGCTGCAGTAGATTTGCCACCTGAGGTCATTTAGTTTTATGTAAGAATATCCATCTTCTATCAGGATGAGATCGACATCTTTATAAAATGCTCAGTGAACTAACAAAATATGTTGGATATAAAGGAATGCCAAGGAAAGCTATGAAATGTTTAACCTAAGACTATTAGTACTATAATGCATGCTTACCTGTGTAATGACTCTCTTTATGTTATTATTCAGACACACAGAAGCCTATTGTTTTAATGTTTAGATTTTACTGGATGTATTCACTTAGCTTCTTTATACGGATGTTGTGAACAAAATACACTTATTTTAATAAAATCACATTGTGCTTACCCCTAACGGAAATTTCTGTTTTATTTCTCTACCCTTTTGTCGACCATAATTATTCTATAGGGAGTGCCAGCGAACTTGACAATAATCTTGACCCTTTAGCTTCTTATAACTCGAAATGAATGAGAGCAATTGGACTGACGTTTCTATCATTTAGGAAGAGTCCACCAGGCAATAGGTGTGTTTATTTACAGCCAGTTTGCTCTAGGCCCTTTTGAGTTACAGAGAGATCAGGGATCAAGATTTTTGTCAAGTTCGTTGGCGCTACCTATAGTATTCTTCAGACGAACTGTTTTTTTGTTTTTTTGCTATGTGAGTGAGGGAGAAAAAAAGGCAGAACTGCCTGTATGAGTGCCTCCCCCAGAGTTGAAAGAGTGACAGGGGCAAAATCAAGGGACGTTAAGAATTCAAGCCAAAATGCTTGGACAAACGGAATTTGAAGCAATTTAAGTCATAAGAAGAGGGAAAGACTGATTCTGGGAGAGAGTTCCAGTGCTCAGCAGTTGAATAGAAGAAAGTCTGAGAATATCGTTTCACTCTTGGGTTGGAGAGTTGCACAGAGTAGGGCTAGGATTGTGTTGCAAGGCGGGTACTACGTACCCTACGTAGAGGAGGTGGTATACACTGGGAAAGCTCTGAGGAACACTGATTATTGTAGTAGTGATAGAATTGCGAGAGAGATGCAACATTACGGCGAAGAGAGAGATATTGCAGAGAGTTGGTGAATGAGCGGGAGTTATTGATAAGAAAGGCTTTCCTTTCTACTTTGTCTAGGAGTGCGGTGTGAGAGAATCCTCCCCACACATGTGAAACATACTCAATACAAGGACGCACTGTGCCCCTGTATAGAGCAAGAAGCTGTGCAGGGGTAAAGAACCCCTTGAGCTTCTGGGAGGCTGCCTTAGCATGACTGGTAATATGGTCCTTCTATGGAAGAGCAGACAAAAAAGAGACACCGAGAATATTGAGAGAAGATGAAGGATTGATTTTTGTATTGTTGAAGTGTAAGGGAGAGCCCTCTGGGAATTCTGAACAGGTAGTAAGATAAAGAAATTGAGTTTTGGAAGCATTAAAAGCAACAAGGGTTTCTCTGCGCCAATTGGATATAGTAGTTAGATCAGAAGATAAGTGTTGCATGGCTTCATTTGGAAGCAAGAATTGTTTCAAAAACTTTAGAGATACAAGAGATAAGAGCAATTGGATGATAGTTGGAGGGTTGAGAGCGGTCACCCTTCTACAAGACAGGACAATTCGTCTTAGGCAAATAATTGAGCTGGCTTGTTCAGCTTTTGCATGGGTATAGATCTTTGCCTACTCAGGTGGTCCGAACAACTCCATTTCCTGTTTCGACACCTCCTAGGGGTTCATATGGGGGTTTGAAAATTCTTAGGGAACATTGTAGTGACAGATTGCTTACTGAGACCAACTTGCGTCCATTTTTTAACCCACTTCCCGATGTCGTAGGACACCAAAGACAGGGGTGAATATGTGGACACCCTGGCTCTATCAGCTGCGCTAGCAATCATCTCTAGCGTAAACAGGGACCCGGGGAGCTCGGGATGTATGAAGGGTATACTAGGTCAACAAGACCGTCTGCCCCCCCCCCCAGATATTGCCTCAAGTCACCAAATATTGGGAGGTCATAAAACATCTTCAAATTGGTCTTTTTAACTTGATTATAGGATATGTTGTGTGTCGATCCATATACTACATTTCCCCCAAGTTTCCTTGAGGCAGTTTCATTATAAATGTGTTTTTATGGTACAAATAGTGATTCAACACAACTGAGCGGCCACTGAAAGTCACCACTGCATAGGGAAGAAAATGAACAATCCCATATAACTCAATTTTCTGATAGTGTTCGAACCTGCAAATCTGATACAAGGGGTAAAATGAACTGCAAAATTCATTTCTGTAATAAAATTCCATAATATATCAAAAGCTTCCATGCAATCATGCCCGCTCACTTTTTTTCAGACGCCATAGGCAACAATGAGCGGGGTTCTGTCCGTAGCTTGTATCTAGTTATAATAGACTTATCCACTCCGGAACCGGGACACCACATTTGTCATGGGTGATTTTTGCTGGCTTTATTCCGGTACTGTTTATACTCTTAGCTTCACGAAAATAACATGGTATAAGCTACTTTCAGAGTTCTTTTCAACTGCATAGTCGTAAAAGCACTATGTCTGGAAATGGACATCTAATGGAATATTTTAATATTCGTAGGAAACTGGCCTGTTTGGGAAATCATGTTTTGACCCTTCACAACTGTATTTCTCTGTTAAATATAACTATTTTGGGTATACAAGGGTATTTCTCATATTTAACTCAAATACTTGGCTAGTTTTGATTTTTGGCTAATACTTTTGTGAGAATATGTGTGTGATATCATTAATTAGTAACCTATTCAATTTAGTTAACCTAAGTATAATTATGTTGGTGAACACTGACACAGCCAAACAAAAATTATCTTCCTGTGACGTGTTAGAACCTAACCTAACCTCACCCCCCCAAGAACCCCACTTTCTAATGATTATTCCAAACATATTTTTAGGTTAACCATTGCAAAATGCGCTTTGTAGAAACTACGTACAATCTCAAGCTGCTATATCTTCAGATAACTGAAATATGTACTAGTCATCACAATGTTCCCTAACATTAGTATCTCGGACAGGCCTGTTGCAAGATAACGTTCCCTAAGAAGTCTCTATTCACAATGTCCTATAGACCTAAAGCAGGCCAGGTTTTTTCCAGATTGACATTAAAGCTATCAAATGGTGTATTTGTGTCACAGATACATTTAAATTACCTTTTAAGAGTACCTCTGCAGTTGTCTTTGAGTTAGCTGTGGGCAGAAAACTAATTATGGAGAGGTAATTATAAGAGTGCCTTACTAACCTGAATTTCTTAGTAAGAGAATAGGCTATTCATATAGTGCCTTATGTGCCTTACTAACCTGATTTTTTTAGTAAGATTTAGGTCACTGGATCCTTAAATTAAGAAAGTGGAGGATATACTGTAGGTGACTAGATAGCAAACAACCAATATATAACCCCTAAAAAGGATATAATAAAATATAAATTCTAGACAGTTTTTATTTATAAAAAACACAAGGCAGAAGGGTGGAGCACACAGGAGAAGCGGAGCTCTAGACGATGCAGGGTGGTCCATAGTGCTTATATATGTAGCCCAGACTCCGGCAATGACGTTTTCTATATTGCGTCGATAGAGAAAACGATTATTGTATGGCAGACTAAATTAAATATGCGATATTTCCAATATCATTCAATTTTCTGATAGTGTTCGAACCTACAAATCTGATACAAGGGGTAAAATGAACTGCAAAATTCATTTCTGTAATAACATTCCATAATATATCAAAAGCTTCAATGCAATCATGCCCGCTCACATTTTTTCAGACGCCATTGGCAACAATGAGCGGGGTTCTGTCCGTAGCTTGTATCTAGTTATAATAGACTTATCCACTCCGGAACCGGGACAGCACATTTGTCATGGGTGATTTTTGCTGGCTTTATTCCGGTACTGTTTATACTCTTAGCTTCACGAAAATAACATGGTATAAGCTACTTTCAGAGTTCTTTTCAACTGCATAGTCGTAAAAGCACTATGTCTGGAAATGGACATCTAATGGATTATTTTTAAATTCGTAGGGAACTGGCCTGTTTGGGAAATCATGTTTTGACCCTTCACAACTGTATTTCTCTGTTAAATATAACTATTTTGGGTATACAAGGGTATTTTCTCATATTGAACTAAAATACTTTGCTAGTTTTGATTTTTGGCCAATACTTTTGTGAACATTTTTGGGTGATATAATTTATTAGTAACCTATTCAATTTAGTTAACCTAAGTATAATTATGTTGGTGAACACTTACACAGCCAAACAAAAATTATCTTCCTGTGACGTGTTTGAACCTAACCTAATCTCACCCCACCAAGAACCTCACTTTCTAATGATTATTCCAAACATATTTTTAGGTTAACCATTGCAAAATACCCTTTGTATAAACTACGTACAATCTCAAGCTGCTATATCTTCAGATAACTGAAATATGTACTAGTCATCACAATGTTCCCTAACATTAGTATCTCGGACAGGCCTGTTGCAAGATAACGTTCCCTAAGAAGTCTCTATTCACAATGTCCTATATATATACCTAAAGCAGGCCAGTTGTTTTCCAGATTGACACTAAAGCTATCAAATGATGTATTTGTGTCACAGATACATTAAAATTACCTTTTAGGAGTACCTCTTCAGTTGTCTTTGAGTTAGCTGTGGGCAGAAAACTAATTATGGAGAGGTAATTATAAGAGTGCCTTACTAACCTGAATTTCTTAGTAAGAGAATAGGCTATTCATATAGTGCCTTATGTGCCTTACTAACCTGAATTTTTTAGTAAGATTTTGTCACTCGATCCTAAAGTTAAGAAAGTGGAGGATATACTGTAGGTGACTAGATAGCAAACAACCAATATTACCCCCCAAAAAGGATATAATACAATATCAATTCTAGACAGTTTGTTTTTATAAAAACACAAGGCAGAAGGGCGGAGCACACAGGAGAAGCGGAGCTCTAGACGTTGCAGGGTGGCCCATAGTGCTTATATAATATGTAGCCCAGACTCCGGCAATGGCGTTTTCTATATTGCGTTGTTAGAGAAAACGATTATTGTATGGCAGACTAAATTAAATATGCGATATTTCTAAGTAACTACAAATATAAAGTCGACACCTATATATAGGGTATAGAAGGGGAACGAAGCAGAGCAATATACAAAAGTGTAGTTACACTTGGTGGTATTGCACTGATTCTAAACAGTTTTTATTTGTACAAACACTAAATTTGTCTATACAATTGTAAAAAAACTAGGACAAATAAAAGAAAAACATGAAAAATTCCATTTTATTTTCCGATTTACATTATACGAAGCATGACCTAGTTATACGACGAATTATACGAAGCACCACAGTACCAGTTACTCCCATAAATTTTAGGTCTCTCTAGGTGGAGCAGCCCGACCAGGTAGTCGCTCTCTCTAGGTGGAGCAGCCCGACCAGGTAGTCTCTCTCTGGGTAGAGCAACCCGGCCAGGTAGTCGCTCTCTCTGGGTGGAGCAGCCCGACCATGTAGTCTCTTTCTAGGTGAAGCAGCCTGGCCGGGTATAGTCTCTTTCTGCCATTTCTCCCGACATTGCCTTGACCATATCCTTCTTCGTTCGAACGGATACGGCATCATCAAAAAGGGCCAGGACTGTAGTTTCTTCTCCAAAGGTACCATAGGTGCCTTTCAATCTTCTCTGATGTAGCCTTGCTGATCTCTTGGTTAGGGAAGTCGACGAGAGCCTTGATGAGGTGCAAGTCCCTCCTAGGAGCTTGAAGAAGGAGAGGTGATCCATGCCTCGACGTAGAGAAGAGCTCCGAAGATGCAGAGATCCCTCCAAGCCTTCTCACGGTTTGTCAGTCGGAATTGATTCTTGAACATCCAAACCTTGAAAGCGTAAATGATCTTGCTCATCCATCGTGCATGGTGCATGGGACCAGGAGCTCGGAATCGAACTCCACGAGGAGGTATATGCCCGAGGACCTCGATGAGTTTGGAGTTATCGCCGCGTTCACTGCATCATCCGTGGTCCCAGGTTGAAATGCTTCCTTGTCGATTAAATCCCACTGGCTTTGAAACCTCTTGAATAGGAGCGCTTCGGGTCCGCAAGTCCCTCCTCCCATCACAGCTCCTAAAGCAGCAGCCAAGATGACTTCCATGATATGGTGGCGGCAGGCCAAGTAAAGAAGATCCCTTCCGATCTTCTGTTCCAGAAGGACGCATGCGCCGGTCCGATGTCCCGTGTTTGCAGCGGCCGTGTCAAAAGACATATGGCGACCACTTTCTCGGTCACTCCCCACCCTTCCAAAGCATGGAAAAGAGCTTGAGCTTGCGCTTCACCGGTCCCCGAAGGGAGTTTAGAGACGCCGAGGAGCTGGCTGACTCCTAGTCCGGATATCAAGATAAGCAGACGATCCACATGCTCCTTGGTTGTCAGGGCTTGAAGGAGTTTTCCATCCCAATGGACAGTCAAGGGGACATCCGCTTGGAAGTCCTTTTTGAGGTTTTCCGCGAAACGTCTCCTGGCTTGACGTCGAGACCGGGCAATGGTTGTGCGGTTGATGGCCAGGTCCGTAGTGTCATGGCCAAGGCTTTTTGCAGCTTCTGTCAGCATGATGGTGGCTTTTCGGTCGGAAAGCTGAGTACAATCCAGTGCAGCTGCGAGAGATGGTGAAACTATGTTTTTTGTAGCTCTTCGTGGCTGCTTGGGTGGAGAGCAGGATTTTGCCTCCTGAGCACGGCTGCTGTCCTCTCCTTCAGCACTGCTGCTTGAAGAAGCAAAGACGGCCGCTGAGGTGGATGCCTTCATTAATTTTCTTCTCGTGCCTTCTCCCGACGCCTTTCCTCAGCTTCTTTCTTCTCTGCAGCTCTCCGTTCTATGGAGGCCAGGGAATTGTCCGTGGACCCCATGAAGGCTCTACGGCCCTTCTCTCGTTGAGCAAGGAAAAAATCCTTGTCCTCTTGAAGGTCAATGAGAGACAGGGCGTCCGCGTGATCGATATCAAAGAGGTCGTCCATTGAGTCCCGGAAAGCTTCCTCCTTCTTCACCTGCCCTGGTGTCCTTCGATCCCTCAAGCGTTTTAGGTCTTTCCAGGTTTGGAATAGACTTTCCAGCTTTTTGATGATGTGTTGCTCCCCCCTAATGGGGCTCCTGGCCTTTCCGACCCATATGGGGGTCATGGCCACGGTCGGGCTTTCCCACAGAGCTCTCAAAGAGTGTAAATTCTGTTGTTGGCGTAAGTGGTTGTGTGAAATGCAGTCATCTATGATGTGTTTAATGGTATGGGGTGTTGTGTTACAGCCTGGGCAGGTGTCGACGACGGATTCATCCAGTCTCTTCTGATAGCTCAGAAGAGCTGGATGGTGTCCGCATCTCAGCCTGGCCAGGTGGACTCTGTCCTCGCGAGGAAGGGTGTATTCAGAAGGATGGATTTCGGGAGGTCGTGCTTGCAGCTGCGTGTTGTCTATGAGTGAGTGGATGGAAAGGCGAGTGATATGAGTATGGATGTGCTTCCGGAAGTTGGTTTGGGGTGGGCAGGGAGGGAGAGAAGACAGTATTTGTGTGTGATAGCGTGTGCTGGGTGTTGTTTTGATATTTCTTGGTGTCTGTGGGTGTGTTGCCATGTAGTGTAGTGGGTGGTGTTGATTCGTGGAGGCTGCTGCTAGGAATTGAGTGCCTCTCATGTCTAGATGATCTTTGACTTTGAGGACTTTGGTTTCTTGATGTAGGTGACCTGTGGGTGTAGTAGCTGTGCATCCTGTGATGATTTTCAGGGCTTTATTTTGAATAGTCTGTAAGGTCTTATGATGTGTTTCAGCTAGGTTAGAAGCCCAGGCCGGGCTTGCATATTCCATAACTGATCTTATGTATTGTTTGTAGACTGTGGTGGTGGTTTCTTTGTTGTGTCCAAATTTCGTGTGGGCAAGTGATCTGAGGGCGTTAAGTCTGGGTGTCAGTTTCTTTTTCGTGTTTGTGGTGTGCTGTTTGAATGTAATTTGGGTGTCGTATGTAACTCCTAGGATTTTGTGTGTGTGTGTGTGTGTGTGTGTTAGGGGTGTGTTGTTTATGTTGGGTCCCGGGACATAATCGTGATCTCCTGTCTAGCTTGTGAGGAGGGTTGCAGTGGATTAAGCTGGGGCTAAATTGAGTCTGTTTGTAGTGCACCATTCATGTAATGTGTCGAGATAGTCTTGAAGGAGTCTTGTTGCTGTGTCTGGGTTTTGGTGCGTGCCAGGTAAGTTCTGCCAACCAGCACAAAAACAGCCAAACAGACTTTGCTAGACTACCAATAAATATGCTCCAATCGTCACGAAATTTGATCACAATATGTCTCATTAGGAATGGAACAAAGCCAGGGGGTGAGAGGTTAGGATTTCTTACTTTCGAAAATAAGGGCCACCCTACTATCCATATAATGCCTTACTAACCTGAATTACTTTAGTAAGAGAATAGGCTATTCATATAGTGCCTTACGTGCCTTACTAACCTGAATTTTTTAGTAAGATTTAGGTCACTCGATCCTAAAGTTAAGAAAGTGGGAGATATAGGTGACTACATAGCAAACAACCAATATATAACCCCCAAAAAGGATATAATAATAAAATATAAATTCTAAAAAGTTTTTTTATTTGTACACCACCCTCATATTATTTTAAGTAGCTTTCTCGAGAAAAAAAAGATGGCTTTTAATTTTTCCACGACACCTTTCACCCACAAAAATTTAGACCCTCCTGAAAAAAGGTTCACCACCAACTCAAGTTGCATCAACTCACGTTGGACAGCAGAAGATCGTCTGAAGCTTTGTGTGTGAAAATCACGACAGAGACCCGTACAGCGGCGACGCCGCAGCAACCCGGCCGGGTAGTCGCTCTCTCTGGGTGGAGCAGCCCGACCAGGTAGTCGCTCTCTCTGGGTGAAGCAGCCCGACCAGGTAGTCGCTCTCTCTAGGTGGAGCAAACCGGCCAGGTAGTCTCTCTCTCTGGGAGGAGCAGCCCGACCAGGTATAGTCGCTCTCTCTAGGTTGAGCAGCCCGGCCAGGTAGTCGCTCTCTCTAGGTGGAGCAGCCCGACCAGGTAGTCTCTCTCTGGGTAGAGCAACCCGGCCAGATAGTCGCTCTCTCTGGGTGGAGTAGCCCGACCAGGTAGTCTCTCTCTGGGTGGAGCAGCCCGGCCAGGTAGTTATTCTCTCCTAAATTTTTGTGGGTGAAACATGTCGTGGACAAATAATTGACAACACAATTTCTTTAACCTTCTGCTTCACGTCTTTTGCCACATCAGGAAAGCTCGAGAATAATTATGTCAGAATCCGCAATGTGTTACAAGATCAAGGGGAAAATTTATCACAAGATGGGCATACTGGAAAGACACAACCTTTGTTAGCCGGCTACAACAGATAGGTCAGAGCAGCTCTCCACATTTCGTTATCCCCAAAAACTTTGGCGTTCTCTATCATACCCAGACAGAGTTCATCGAGAGTGTTTACCCTGATATCGCCGATCACATTGGGGATCATCGCTATTTTGCCGGTCGTACCATCATATCGCCTCTCAACGTTGACGTTTCCGAAATCAACATTATGATCTTAGATATGCTGCCAGAGGAGGAGAAGATTCATCTGAGTGAAGACAAACTGAATTCGGAAGACAATGTGGAGTATCAGGTTTCCACGCTCAATGAACTAAACCCTTCTTCGTTACCAGAACACCAACTCAAGCTGACAGTGGGTGCCGTGGTAATGGTAATACGGAATCTATCCCCACCCAGACTCTGTAACGGTACACAAATTATCGTTGACAACCTGAAGAAGACCATCATTGTTGGTAGGGTTCTGGGTGGCACTTATGATGGCGAGCAGGTTTGCATTCCCAGGGTAAAGTTGGTGGCCAACGATTCCCCGGTGGCATTTTCCAGGTTCCAATTTTCTGTATAGCTAAGTTTTGCAATGACAATTAATAAGGCGCAGGGCCAGACCATCCAACATTGCGGCCTTTACCTCTACCACACACGGTGCTTCTCTCATGGGCAATTATATGTTACCTGCTCTCGGGTCACAAGTTGGCATGCGCTGAGTATTTTTATCCAGAAGAAGGAAAAGGGACCATGTGTGTTAGATAACGTCGTATACTCTGACGTGTTTTTGGAACAAGAGTCGTTAGCTGACGAATATTCGAGTTTGATAGACACCGGAATTATATTTCAAGAAGAAGACATTGAGGCTGACATTGAGCTCCAGCGAAAGTATATAGATTTAGGACAGTGTGACGCTGAAGTTGAGGCCCAATTCGCTCCAGAAGACATGAAGGCAGTACTGAAGATATCCGTCGAGGATTTCAATATGGTGGTAGAGAAGATGGACGAGCAACTCGAAGAGTGTGAGCAGTTACGGAAGTCATTTGAAGAAAGCTGCGAAACCCATCGAAGGGAACAAGAGAAGAGAGACGAACTCCTTCTGAAGGAAATCGAGAAGCGTGACGAAAACCAACGGAAGGAACAAGAGAAGCGGGACGAGAGAGAGAGACAGACAGACACAGTGTGTGTGTGAGAGAGAGAGAGATAGAGTTACACACTCTCTCTCTCTCTCTCTGTCATGCTTCGTAGTCCCGTAGCCACTTCGTTCTTAGTAAGAGAATAGGACATCCATATAATGCCTTAGTAACCTGAATTTCTTAGTAAGAGAATAGGCTATTCGTATAGTGCCTTACGTGCCTTACTAACCTGAATTTCTTAGTAAGAGAATAGGCTATTCATATAGTGCCTTACGTGCCTTGCTAACCTGAATTTTTTAGTAAGATTTAGGTCACTCAATCCTAAAGTTAAGAAAGTGGGAGATATAGGTGACTACATAGCAAACAACCAATATATAACCCCCAAAAAGGATATAATAATAAAATATAAATTTTAAACAGTTT